>CM036770.1:18492993-18512993 GCA_020796225.1 Arion vulgaris | reverse complement strand
GTGAGATTTTATGTTTCTCATCATTTATAAAATGGTGTTTCTTCAGAATGATGGTTCTCTCTATTCGATGTACGAGACTTCAGAATGATGGTTCTGTCTATTCGATGTACTTCAGAATGATGGTTCTGTTTATTCGATGTACTTCAGAATGATGGTTCTCTCTATTCGATGTACTTCAGAATGATGGTTCTGTTTGTTTAATTTTCTTTCTTTTCTTCAATCCTGTTTTGCCTCACAGCTTCATCGATACAAGGGAAGACTGCAGTAAAATTATGTAGCAATGGCGAAACACTTTGTTAAGGGAAGACTGCAGTAAAATTATGTAGCAATGGCGAAACACTTTGTTAAGGGAAGACTGCAGTAAAATTATGTAGCAATGGCGAAACACTTTGTTAAGTACTGCAGTTTTACAAAATTTAAAAAAAAAAAAAAATACCAAATAATAACAATACACAGCATACAGAAAACAATAACATACATGTTTCGACCAAAAGGTCTTTATCAAGCAAAGGATATAAGAGAAGTGAAGAAATTCACCTCTTACACGGAACACAACATACCAGTATATATTGTAAAACTACTGTACTTTTGTTTTTACCTGTTTCGTCATTGCTACATAGTTTTACTGCAGTCTCCACTCACTGCTTCAGGGTAATAAGAGATTTATAGAACGGACTTTTGTATGCGCTTTGTAAACAGTGTGCGCTTTGTAAACAGTGTATTTCGTCGCCTCTGTTATCTCTGAGGTCCACCTTTCGCGTGGCAGGACTTTTGCTTTCTATCTATTGCATCGGAGTAACATTGCTATTTGATGGTCACTGTTTGCTGGTAATCTGCTTATATGGCCGAACAATTTTATTTGTTGTTTCTTGATGAAGCTCAGTACTGATGTTGTAACCACTTTTTTTCTTCCACATCAGTACTAAACCAATTGGAGTGTACAGATCCGAAATCTGGAGCCCAACAAAACAAGATGAAAGATGAATTATGTTCTTGATGTCTTCATTTCTAAAACGGCATCTTCTTGATATTCCTATCATTCTGCGTAGACATTCCATCTTTGTCGTGACTAGTGTGTTTAATGTCCATCAGAATGATGATTCCGTCTGTTTAATGTCTTTCAGAATGATGATTCCGTCTGTTTAATGTATCTTAGAATGATGATTCCGTCTGTTTAATGTCCTTTAGAATGATGATTCCGTCTGTTTAATGTCTTTCGTAATGATGATTCCGTCTGTTTAATGTCTTTCAGAATGATGATTCCGTCTGTTTAATGTTTTTTAGAATGATGATTCCGTCTGTTTAATGTATCTCAGAATGATGATTCCGTCTGTTTAATGTCCTTTAGAATAGATGCTATGCTAGACCGTGTCGTTCTGTTCACAAATGCACTTTTCTTGAGAACCCAGAATTGTTGCCGGCGCTATGGAGCTCGTCCTTTATTCAATACTCTCGTCATATTGTTTGTTACTTCTGTGGAGAGGAACCGTGTTATAATGGGTAAAACCAGGTGCAATAATGTCATCCTTAGACTTTTGATCCCATTTTTTAAAACTCTAATTATGAAGCTACCTCCGTTAGATAATAAAGAATTTGATGGGGAAGATGTTCTACGGTTTACATTCTGAAAGAGTCGATACCAAGGTGATGTACAGAAACCTGCAAATCTGAGGTGGCCATACATGATCACATCAGATCTGGAGAAAACTGTGAGGAAGCTGCGGTAATACTAAGTAAATTTGCGATTTTAGACAGATACGTATATAAAGTATTACATAAGCAAGTCACCTGTGTGTCGCCGGGGCTCACAGAGGGAGCAAAGAATAGTAACACTGCGACCTATAAGGCATGTCGTAATGGGTGACTTAAGTAGAGGCCTAGAGAAACTATCCTAGTAAATAAAAAGCGTTACAGAAATCGGATGTGTTGGCCTACTTGTAGGTGCATAACTGGCACAATGTATAATCGCTGTCAGGATCCGATCATATACAAACCGCAATGAATGGTTAACAAGTTGTCGACATGAAGTGTTCGAAAAAGAAAACATAATTAAGTAAGAAATAAATGATTAAATAATATACATCACACAGTCGATCCCTGAGAGATTTGGTTTTCTTCTGTTTTTTGTTGTTCTTTTATACAGGGGATTAAAAGCCTCTTTAAGCCGAGGCATGTACCTTTCAACCTAAGGCGAACCTTTTATTGGTTATATAAGAGCGTTTAGGCCTGAGAGAACAAAACTACAGTACTTTTATAGTGGGTCACACAAATCATCATTACCCATACACTTTGAGATCTTCTTGGCCCGGACCAAGCACTTATTGACCTGTCCGGAGTGTAATGAGGTCAGTACAGTAATCAGTAATCAATCTCCGTAGTCCATATACCGGCGACGATAATCTTGGTAATCCTGGCGGAACAGAAACAATGGACGGTCCATTTGGTTGTCGTTTGATAATTCATTAGTAACGTATGTTCGTGAATGACTATTGATTTGATTCACTGATAGAGTCTGGCTATTTGATAAATCTAATTCGTAAAGAGAAGCTGTATTAAGCTTAATGCTCTTATCAAAGCTTCATTTGCATTTGTCGATATCTTCACAAGAACGGTGTGAGGTTGCTAAGGAAGTCTTCAAAGTCTCTCATGTCTGGGAAGGTTATTTAAGCGCAGGAGGAGGAGAACAATGTGAGTTAATGGATTGGGTACTTGGCGTAGTCAGCACGAATTCTTAGTAAATGCGCAGCTAATTTAAGAAGTGCAAAAAAACATGGGTTTATCAAGTTCATTGTAAGGCAACACGACAAGCTAGGAGAAGGATAGTTGATTGATTGATTGATTGATTGGACCATCAACATTGCACGTCGGTGAGTAACCATGGTACTCGATCTCTTTCTTACACGAAAGAGCTCAGCTGCAGTGAACGAACTCCGTAGCACCGGCGAGGGTCCACGGTGTCATTTTGAAGATGTTGAAGATTTTTTTTGCAGAAATTATCTTTTTAATATTTACTAATGAATTTTGCCTGGGCAGCGGCTTTCCAGCCTGCTCTTCTCGATTTTGAACTGCCATGGGTTCTTTTACGTGCTCAAATTGAACACAGGACCTACATTTTATCGTCCGTCTCCGATAGGACTGGGAACTTGATCTCACCTACTTTGAGATCAGGGATCTCTGGAGAAATGTTTCGATGGCTCCCGAGGAGCGAACCTGGTACCTTTGACACGAGAGATAATCACCTAATCTCTACGCCACAGAGACTACTGAATAAATGGATAGTGCTGCATCGTAACATATTCTTTCTGTACTTTTACACAGGCATTGTGATATGTAAGAACCGTAATAGCGAAGTGATTAGTGTATTTACATCGTAAGGGCGTTGTCCCTTAGTTTGACACCAAAGAAACACTGGCTGTATCTTGTTATTTATAGTAGTAATAATAGTAATTCTTCTCGTATCATTTTACGTTATATAGGGTCTGCAAGCAATTTTTTCATACTGTTCTATTCTGGGCAACTCGCACAATCACCTCCATGGAGCTGAGGCTGATATTTCTTGCATCTCTCAGCAAGGTTCGTTTCATGGATCTCCCTAGGTCGTCCTCTCTTTCTTAAACCTTTTGCATCCCACTTCATTGTCTGCTTGGATATTCTTTGATCCTTTCTTCTGAGTGTGTGTTCAACATATCTCCATCTTCTCCTTCTTATAATTTTGCTATTATGCTTTGTAAAATTAGTTATTTTTGTCTGTACGTGTTATGCATTTGTTCCGGAAATCATGTGATCGCATCTGACCCCCGGATGCGTTTTAGAAGATTCATAGAATTGTAACTAGAACTGCGGAGTTGGTGCTTTGTGCACTACTCTCGGACTGTTGCTAGTCATTTCTACGACAAGGGACAAAGCCAAATGGAAAACACTATGCTGCATTGAAGACAACCCTCCGCCGTTAACATATTTCCTACTAAGTGCAGTAAAGTGCGCTAAGAATTTTTATTAAATTAAGCCAACTGCCGAACACTGCGCCGATAATTTTAAAATTAGTATAATATCCAAATGTACTATTATGTTAGTATTTAGTTATAGCCTATGCATTTGATAGTCCCATACAGTGGTTTGGACATTTAATGAGAATGGAATGCAACCAACCACCGATAACAGCATACAACAAAAAGAGAACAGATACTAGAGCAAGGGGAGACCAAGAAAAAGATGGAAAGACAATATCAAGACCACACTAAATAAACACGGATAAAACACAACAAGGGTGACTTATCTGGTCATGGAACGCAAACTAAAGCTCTACGCTTAGCGGCAAGAGTGGACAACCAATTCCATCATCCACCTGAGGAAAAACAACAAACAAAATTTTACCTACAAAACAGCATACCATCAATAACAATCAAATGACTAAGAAAATACAAAGTATATTTGTACATACATCAAAGGAATAAAAACTTGAACAATAATTAATTCGACCCCAGCATGCTATTCAATTTGGTAGCGAACATGTTAAACGCCGTTACAAACTATTTCAAATAAAAACAGGAAACGAGGAAAATTGCAATCATTGTGAGAACTATGCAGATTGAAAACGTTTATTGCTTTCACGTGAAAGAATGATGGGAGGCGTAGTGAGTAATCACTATATCAGGATTGTTTCCTCACAATCTTTATTGCAAGCAGTTATTGCAAATTAATGAATATTGCACGAGTTTGGTTTACAAAATGGATTTTATACACGTAGCTGGTACAAATAACGTAGTACAATACTTCTCTTCATGTGTCTCTGTGGCGTAGTGGCTAGGTTCTCGTTTCTCGTGCCAAAGGTATCAGGTTCCCACTTTAGTGGAGCCATCTGGATATTTTTCAAGAGATCCTTGATCTCATCCTTGATCTCAATGTAAGTGAGATCAAGTTGCTAGTCATATCGGAGACGGACGATAAAACGTAGATCCCTTGTTCATACATTGCCAAAGCTAGGCATAAATGGGAGAACTCGAAGATGTCGCAGTAAAACACATGCAAATTGACCGTCTATAAATACGAAATAAGACAAATAACTATCAACAGTCTAATTAACTACCTTTGTGTCTCGCAGAAACGACATGAAGTCAGTTCATTATATAGATATTAATCGCAACCTATTCATGCGCGTGCTTTCAACTTCAAAAGGAAAGAAAGAAAGCAACACGTGAATAAAAGAAATCATTTGTACAAGATTGACATTGATTTAATCACTGGTTCTGGCTTTCTTAATCAATGTGAAGCAATCTCTTTCCGGTTTTATGGAGTTGACGTAATGCGGGTTTCACCCCCTTTGATGTAGTTTTAGCTCAACATCAGCGTGTGCCATGCCGACTAACTTGAAAAATGAAAATCGTGAAATATCCTTTACAGGATAGCCATTGCCCGCCTGCCCAGCGTGTTCGTAGCGCGTTGGACGACGGTGCAAGCCCTGTGAGTACGGTTCAATTCCGCGCGCTGGCTGAAAAGACACAGATTCTACAGATTTTCGGTGTTCCTGGCACCGAACCGATGGGTTACGATGTCCATGGCACCGAGTCGAAGAGCTGTAAGCTCACATGCTTCTGGATTGGAAAAAACCACAAAAACAGGATAGTCATCAACAACAGTTGTCGAATTGTCGATTTTCTAGGCACCACTTATACGTTCAGTAGTTTGTCATTGCTTTCTGAACGGTGCCGACTAACTTAACGATTACATATCTATGCAAACGTCTGCAGTGCGTACTGATTAACAATTGATATTTTTCAAGATCATGTTTGTCAGATTTATCTCGCTGTATTTATATTTCTCCCATATTTCATAAATGTTGTATGAATGTCTCTATGGCGAAGTGGTTAAGACGTTTGCCTCACGTTCTGAAAGTTGTGTGTTCGAATCCTTACCGAGTCACATTGTGCTACATTTTTATGAGATCTCTAGGATTGTTGCTGGTACTACAGGGCTCGTGCTTTGTGCAACGCTCTCGATAGAAGGCGTGCCGAATCTTTTCTAGAGACAGAGACGAAGACTTACGGGATGGAGCCTAGTGCAATGGAGTCAGTCCTACGCTTTTAGATCTTTTGCCCTTAATTTTACTGTTAGTTACTTAAATGATATTTTCTCTGACTACATCTATATATATATAAGTAAATTTTAAAAAAATAAGTAAGCGAGTTCACTAACAACTACGCTACCCAGGCTCTCATATATATATATATATATCTGTAGACGGAGATGACAAAGGACAGCCATTCCCCTACCTTAAGACAACTGTCGCCCGTCTGCCCAGCGTGTTCGTAGCGCGTTGGACTTCGGGTGACTATCCCTCTGTGTGTACGGGTTCAATTCCGTGGGATGGCAGAAAAAGCCACAGATTTCCCAGATTTACGGTGTTCGTGGCACCGAACCGAAGGTTACGATGTCCATGGCACCGAGCCGAAGAGCTGAAAAGCTCAAGTGCTTCTGGATCGGAAAAAAAAGACAACAGTTACCGGACTAGAGAGATAAAAGTAGACAGATGAAAAAAAATGTAAGGGGACACAGTTTAGCAAAACTGCATACCAATGATGCACGTCTTGGTAATAATATAGAGACGAACGGAATTGGTTTGACGTAGCGTGACAACGAGAACTAAGAATAAAGACAACAACATAACAACAAGAAAGACCAACAGAAACTGTAGGTGAAGACAGACATACACCATGTTCGTCAACACAATTGATCAATAAACTAAGCATGATTGCAAAGACATGGACTGTTGTTACCTCTATTCGCCGTGAAGTCTATTATAGCAGTGGTAGGTGTCTTCATAAGTAGTAACATTAATATCGTTATCATAAATAATTATTAGAAAGGAAGAACTCCATCATACACAAATCAGCGAACTGACAAGGTGTTATACACAGGAGTTCAGGCCCTAGTAACAACACCTCGGGTAGGTTAAGCCCTCGAGAGGAATAGATCTCTCTCTCGCGATCACCTAAAAGACCGATGTACCAGATCTCTTCATAATATTATTCATGTGAAAATCTGATTCATGCAGCCTCATCATTGGTGGATTTCGTCACATCTTTAGCGTCATTTGGAGATCTGGTGCTTATCCTTCGGCGATGTGTCCGGATTCAGCCAGCGTTTACTGCTTTCGCTTTCCGTTAGCTTTGGCTGTCTCCAGCCGTGCTGCAAGGCAGCAGGTTGACATCTACACATTTAGGACACGTGCATCCGATTTCATCCAAACCTCCTTAATCGCCTCTTACGACATGAGTGGCTTGTCCTCTTCTCTTCTTTGCGTTCGTTCTTTACGACCAATTTTAATCACTCTTTGTGATATGTTTGATCTTTGCCAAGAACGTGTATACGTTGCACATTGGTTTGGTAGGCCCCTAAACACATAGACTTCTACACGTTTAGGACATATGCATCCGATTTCAGCCAAACCTCCTTAGTCGCCTCTTGCGACATGCGTGACAGGTAACAGTGGTTCTATTCTCTATCCCCAAATGTGTGCCCCGGTAACCACTCGGGCGGGAATAGATCAAGATAAATGGATACTCAAATAGACTCCGGAAAAGGATCCTGGTCGTACTATATTAAGATCTACCACATTGCTCAAACAGCATCACTTCGTCACCTAAATAAAATGTAAGATACCATCATCAGATTACTATCAAAATGGGGCAATTAATTAAAAGACGATAGAATTGAACCCCTATAACATACCTATATCATATTCCTGTCTATTTTAAAATAAGATCTCCTAGAGGTTTCCAATGCTTCCGTTCTGCCGTCGTTCCGTCAATTTCCTCCCACGGCAGGTTACAATGTTTCGTTTCTCTTTCCAAAGCTCTCTTCTGTGTTTTCTTTGCACTCTAAAGTTTTCTTTTTCTCTTCCGCTGGCCTTCAGAGAGCTACCCTAGCCAATGCATCTACTAGCATACGATTTACATGTCCAATGTAACCCAATTTTCTTCTTCTAGGTATGGTCTTCAATCATGCACATTTTTGTGTCCAATTATAAAGCATTTGCTATTGTATTTGGTCAGAAAATGTGCAGAGCTTGTAAACATTTTATTTGTCGCAGGCAGGTACGGAAATCCAGCAGAGATGCAATACATCAAATCAAATGATAGGACAAATGGCGTCAATTTTAAAATGCAAATATGTCACGATGAACACAAAAAGAGCAATGTTCAACACAATCTCTTGCGTTCCCGATGTTCAACACAATCTGTCTCTCCACATTATGTTACCATTGGTAACCTGGACGCTGACATCAAATGATAGAAGAAAACTAGTCACGACAGAGATGAAGTGTATGCGCAGAATGCTGGGGGTAACAAGAATAGACCGGTTGAGAAATGAAGACATCAGGAAAAAATGGGTACAACATCAGAACTGAACTTCATCAAGAAACAACAAATTAAATTGTTCGGCCACATAGCAAATTATCAACATAAAGTGCACCTCAAAGATCAATGTTGCTCCGATACAATGGATACAAAGCAAAAGACCGACCACGCAAAAGATGGACCTCAGAGATAACAGAGGCGACGAAAGACACTATTTATGATGCGCGCACAAGGGTCTTGTAGACTCTTCTTATCATGAAACTTCAGACAAAGCAGGATTGAGAAAAGAAAAAGGGATGGACCATGTGGGAAAAACCCATAGAATGAATTCAATCCTTCGCCTTTACACCCTGTAGCCCTATTTTGTAATGACTTTAACTTGTCCACGATGGAGTGGGTCATTTTCCATAACTCGTTGCTGCATAACAACACTCCCAGGACACTGGTTCTACAAATGTCAAGTTTTGTTTAAATATTTAATTAATTATCTTTCCAGATTTTTCTGAGCATGACGATAATTCTACTTGATGTCTTTATTTTTCATGTTTGCAATTTTTGTTCACACACCTTGAAGAGAAATGATCAACGAGTATCAAAGCAGGCATTGAAGTGGGATGCAAAGGATTCAAGAAAGAGGGGTCGACCTAAGGAGACCCTGAAGCGAACTTTGCTAAGAGAGGCAGGAAATATCGGTCTCAGTTCCATGGAGGAGATTGAGCGAGTTGCCCAGGATAGAGCGGTATGGAGAAATTACTTTGCAGGCCCTATGTAACGTATAACGGTACGAGAGGAATTATTATTATTATTATTATTATTATTTATTTGCAATTTTTCTGGCACGTGATAAGGAGGGGAGGTTTAGAACACATTGTGACATCCGGTAAAATCGAGGACAGACGAGACAGAGGAAGACAGAGAGAGAAAAGTTTGGATAGTCTGACTTCATGGCACGGTAGAGCGTCAACATCTGAGTTGATAACAAGCACAAACGACAAAGATTTGTGGAGATCCATGATCGTTTACGCCAGCTGGCACGGCACCTGATGATGATGTTGATGCAATGTTTATCCCAACCATCGTCATGGGAAACTGTATTTCCTAGATGTATGAAAATCTTCTTCTATGATTTTATTTTGGAAAACGTAAACATGATTTTTGTTTTAGTTTGTACTGTTTCTTATATCCATTTGCGCGTCTCTGTGACTAAGTGATTAAGCCCTTTGCCTGGTGAGTCCAAGATTGTGGGTTCCAATCCCTACTGTCTGTTCACGAATGCAGTTTTCCTGAGACCCTAGGAGTGTTGCTAAAGCTACGGAGTTCGTGCTTGTGCAATACTTTCGGTTTACCATTCCTGCGGAGAGGACCGAGCCATATGAGGTAAAACCCTGTGCAATGAAGTCAATCCTTGGTTTTAAAAACCTTTTCTTTTCATTTATGCCATATTAACTTACAACAAAGATTTCACATAATATTGTTATCAAATAAAAATAAAGAAATGGCAACAGTTTTGAATATCTCAGTGTATGCTAACAAGAGATGGATATGGGATGAAGGATATTACAAGAACAAACATGACCTTTAGATAAAAAGTAAACAACTAAAGATAATATAGAATGAAACTGATATGAAAACAAAGAACAGAATACAAAGAACAGAATATCTAAAGTAGAAACATATGGTTTGTGAAATATGAACATACATATATCAAGACAGTGGAAAGAATATGTGATTTTGAAAATAAGTGTTACAGAAAGGTTCTCCCTATAACATGGACAGAGAAAAGATATATTGAGAAAGAACTCAAATCAAAGAAAACGGGCTTACGCTATAGATAACATTGAGAAAATGTAAGTATTGTTTACATTTTAAAGAAACACGAAGGGTTTGAGAAGATTGTTATAGACAGACATAGAGGAAGTTCAGGATTTTGTGTTTTGAGGTCAATACAGGAGTTAGACAGGGATGTATTCTTTCACCATTCATGTTTAACCTTGCCATGGACAGGTTGATGAGAGAAACCATAAAGGATAACAACAGAGGCATTCGATGGACACTTACATCAGTTCTGGAAGATTTGGATTATGATGATGATATTGGTCTTTTGACCAGCAGATACGAGGATGCTCAAAGGAAATTAGATATACTTTCCAGAACAGCTCAAACAATAGGACAAAATAATTATAGCGAAAACAAAGGTAATGAGAAATAATCATAAATTTGAGAGCTCAATTGTATTACAAAATAAAGTCATAGAGGAAGTTCAGGATTTTGTATAACTGGGAAGTACAGTATCCCAAGATGGAGATTCAGAAAAAGGATATCATCGATAATATCAAGAAGGCAAGACCAACATTTTCGATGTTCAACAAAATTTGGAAAGCAAAAAGTCTCAATCTTAGGACAAAACTTAAAACATATAAAAGTAATGTACTGGGAGTGCTATTATACAGTAGTGAATGCTGGAAAATAGGAATCCAACACAAATAATACACACAAGTTGGAGACATTTCAGAATAAATGTTTAAGAAGAATCAAAATTTTCTTGCCAAATACCATAACAAATTAGGAGCTTTTGAAACGAACAGACTATGCATCCTTGGAGACCATCATTAAGAGACGAAAATGGAGGTGGTTTGGACATGTATGTCGTATGACAGTGAGAATATTGTCTTGGACAGCTCTCAGATGGATAGTGGATGGGAAAAGAAGACCTGGACTTTCAAAGTAAACATGGAGAACTTTTGAGAGAGAGTTTAAGGAATGTGGCCTGACTTGGGAGACGGTTGGTAGAAAGGCAGCAGAACAGCAAAAGTGGAAGTCTCTTGTGGAAGCCTTCTGTGTCAATCGGGAGACGAAGAGGATACAGATAGATTATAGACGGAGACATTTCGGTAAAGAGGAGACGAAGAGGATACAGATAGATTATAGACGGAGACATTTCGGTAAAGAGGAGACGAAGAGGATACAGATAGATTATAGACGGAGACATTTCGGCAAAGAGGAGACGAAGAGGATACAGATAGATTATAGACGGAGACATTTCGGCAAAGAGGAGACGAAGAGGATACAGATAGATTATAGACGGAGACATTTCGGCAAAGAGGAGACGAAGAGGATACAGATAGATGATTATAGACGGAGACATTTCGGTAAAGAGGAGACGAAGAGGATACAGATAGATTATAGACGGAGACATTTCGGCAAAGAGGAGACGAAGAGGATACAGATAGATTATAGACGGAGACATTTCGGCAAAGAGGAGACGAAGAGGATACAGATAGATTATAGACGGAGACATTTCGGCAAAGAGGAGACGAAGAGGATACAGATAGATTATAGACGGAGACATTTCGGTAAAGAGGAGGCGAAGAGGATACAGATAGATTATAGACGGAGACATTTCGGCAAAGAGGAGACGAAGAGGATACAGATAGATTATAGACGGATACATTTCGGTAAAGAGGAGGCGAAGAGGATACAGATAGATTATAGACGGAGACATTTCGGCAAAGAGGAGACGAAGAGGATACAGATAGAATTGGCCTGACTTGGAGACATTTCGGCAAAAGGAGCAGAAGAGGAAAGATGTAAGTTCGGAGAAGTTTCTGGTCAAAGGGAGGCGAAGAGGATACAGATAGATTATAGACGGAGACATTTCGGCAAAGAGGAGACGAAGAGGATACAGATAGATTATAGACGGAGACATTTCGGCAAAGAGGAGACGAAGAGGATACAGATTATAGACGGAGACATTTCGGCAAAGAGGAGACGAAGAGGATACAGATAGATTATAGACGGAGACATTTCGTAAAGAGGAGAGAGAGGATACAGATAGATTATAGACGGAGACATTTCGGCAAAGAGGAGACGAAGAGGATACAGATAGATTATAGACGGAGACATTTCGGTAAAGAGGAGACGAAGAGGATACAGATAGATTATAGACGGAGACATTTCGGTAAAGAGGAGACGAAGAGGATACAGATAGATTATAGACGGAGACATTTCGGAAAGAGGAGACGAAGAGGTACAGATAGATTATAGACGGAGACATTTCGGCAAAGAGGAGACGAAGAGGATACAGATAGATTATAGACGGAGACATTTCGGCAAAGAGGAGACGATGAAGACCACGGAGAAGACAGATAAAGGATTTAACTGGTGATTTGAGCATAACGACTGCGGAGGAGAAACATGTAGCCTATGAGAGAGAGATATTCTGAAGGACTGTAAGGGTGGCAAAGTTCTGCTCAGGACAAACTATTAAATGATTATATTAAACGTAAGACCTATTGTTTGGCTGTTCTGGATAATGTATCAATTTATCTCGGTTTTATTTCATTGACGTTTTCAGTTGATATCTATATGTTAATAATCTATATGTTATACGGTTAAACTAATTGTTCTACATAGCTCAGTAGTTAGATCTCTACATCCAGACACCAAGTAGAATTGGTTCTAATTCCAGTAGTGGGGTCAAAGGTCATAGGGACAACGTCGCGACAGGATTAGTGAGCTGGCATTTATCAAGATCCAACCCCATCTATACGTGGGGAATCTGGAAACAGACAGAGGATCCTGTCTAGCTAAGCTGGCAGGGATCGAGGGAGAGCTACTCTGGTATAAGTAGTGGTGAAGACGCAGTTACGTTTGATAAGATCTGCTCGCAACACAGACGAGCAGAATCCCAGAGTTATTACTCCTGCAGGTCTCTCCCGACCAATGGGAAAACCTGGCTACAAAAAAACGAATCGTAAAATTGACAAGGTCCGAGTGGTCAGGAGACCCATGTCCCCTCGAAACATTAGTCGCAGGAAATTTGCCATATCTCGGCAAGAGTCCGTAGGAAAAGATGCAAACGTCGTGTCGACGCCAGCGAAGATTGCAGTAAATTCCGTATCTGAGGCTAAGCGCAGATATATTTATTATGTAAGGTTGGCCGAGTGCAAATCCTAAAGTTACGTTCTAGTGCCTAACGAAACTACTCTCCCTGGGACAACCGGGCAAGGTACTGTTGCACTAACTAACATCCCTGGAAGAACTGGGGTGGGTGATGTTGGCGAGCGCATAATTTTCAGTTGCGCTGCAAGCGTCGATTGAAATGGCCCTCTAAAATATCTGTGCGCAGCCCAAGTCCAGTGTTTGCCGGGGACAGGCAAAATGCAGAGTAGACAATGAAAATTGCAAAGTGCCGACACGCTCGCCGAAACAGCTGAGAATACTTCTATTCTGGAATAAACTCACCGTGGATAGAAAAGTAAGGCCGATAATGTTAAGGTTGACTGGTACAAACCCAAACATTGGCGAAGGGTGATACTTTTCGTACACCGATCATCTTACTCGACCAAGAGGACATCCAATGGCAAACCCATCCGTCCCACAGTTCTAGGAAAAGCTACCCTAGTAAATAAGAAGCGTACCACGAAATCAGATGTGCTGGCCTAGACGCCCCTAGGCACATAACTGGCACAACGCAAATCGCTCTTAAGCTCAGATCCCATATAAACAATAAAGAGTGGTTTAATAAGTGGTCGATATGGAGCGTTCGCAGAAGAAGAAGAATTACAGTAGAGATTAACTTTTCATTCAGTCGTCTCAAAATGACTACCCAACTTCAGAATTATTGGATATATTGGTACAACCACTTAACAATTGTGGAGGTCTCTGTGGTTAAGCCCTCGCCTCGTATTCCGACAATCATGGGTTTGAATCTAGACAGTGACGTTCTATTCACGAGTGAGGTTTTTTTCTTCAGAGAACTCAAGAATTGTTGTCGGAGCTAGGAATTGATGCACTATTGTGCACCGCACACCACCTGGCTGGTCGGTTTACCGGTATGGCGTCCTTTCTTGAAAGTTTATGTAGCTATTTCAATTTCTTGTGATGAGGTAGCTGGTCTCACGAACAAGTCCTCCTCCTTTTTCATCCGGGCTTGGAACCGGCATTGGCAGAGTTTACGGATTTCATACTTTATGCAATACTCTCAGCAGCTGGCGTCAAATTTCTGCGGAGAGGGACCGAGCCATATGGTGTATAACCCGGTGAAATGAAGTCAATCTTTAGGTTTTAGACTCTAGATTTTAAAATATGTGTTATAAATTTTTCTGAATCAGACACTTTCAGAATAAGACTGCGTGCCTATTGGTGCGTTCCATTCTGGACGCAGACAACATCAATTTGAATCAGTGTTCCAGTTTCAAGAAACATTCGAAATTTGTTCTCCGGCTCGAAATAAAATCCTTGAGACAAATTGTCCGTTTTCTGTGGCGATGTCTTGACAAATTATCGGTCACTTTTAGCGCAAATTACCGGTCGAATCAAACGCAAATCACGCTGAAATGTTTCCCACATTTGCTGGTCAGAGAAATTGGGAAGACCAGCGAATTGATCTTATGCACGGCTCAAATTTGCGTAGAGACAGCTAAAGGTGATTTACAGAAATGAAATAGTGACTTTTACAGATGGTTGGAGATTACGCGTGTTAATATGGGAGACATATATAGAGAGAGAAAGAAGGAAGAGAACTAACAATGATGGAGGAAGAGGAATAGAAACGGAAGGAAAAAATGAGTAAAGAAGGGATAAAAAGAGAACAGATGGGATAGAATGAAAAAAAACAACTTCTAGTTTGTTTGCATTAACTTCGTTATTCGTTTTTAGTGACAGATTTTCATTTAAAAACCGTTAGGACGTTTCTGTCGTTGTTTGTCTATATGTAGTGTACTGTGAAATTCGTCACTCAAGTTAAATCGTTTGCTTGATAAAGGTCTTTTGGTCGAAACGTTGCTGTGTGTTGTTATCGTTTTTGTATTTTGTAAAACTACAGTACATTGTTATTACATGTTTCGCTATTGCTACATAGTTTTACTGTAGTCTTCTCTTATATCGATCAAATGAGCACAGATTTAACTCTTGGTCTTTCAGAGTCGATGTAGGCGATAGAGCAAAGACGCGAAGCTGTTATGCTGGCTATCTTATTAAGAATCAAGCAATCAAGTGCCGTGCCGGCTGGCGTAAGCGATCAGGTCTCTCCACATTGGTCTGTCTCTGGTACTTCTTCTTCTTTGCGTTCGTTCTTTACGACCAATTTTAATCACTTTGTGATATGTTTGATCTTTGCCAAGAACGTGTATACGTTGCACATTGGTTTGGTAGGCTCCTAAACGCATAGACTTCTACACATTTAGGACACATGCATCCGATTTCAGCCAAACCTCCTTAGCCGCCTCTTACGACATGCATGGCAGGTAACAGTGGTTCTATTCTTTACACCCCAAATTTGGGCCCCGGTAACCACTCAGGCGTGTCTCTGGTACAATCTATCAACTCCGTCACCGAACCATTGCGGAACCAAGATTTCAAGCCGTCCGGACTTTTATCACTTTGTCTCCCTCTATCTCTCTTCCCCTGTATTTTGCCTTTTGCAAACTAAATGTTATAAACTGCTTTGATTATCTGCTTCTTATTCAACTGATTAGATTTCGATATGAATCTGTCTCTGACAAGAACTCTTCATTGCTATTTCTAGCTGACCATGTAACTTTTACTATTCTTCTGAGAAACAACATTTCTATGGTTTCCAATGTTCTTACCATTTGTCTGTTCATTGCCCATTACTCACTGTTATATAAATGTTTTGGCTCTATGTAGCATTGGTTTACTGTAGTAAACACTGTTAGCAAAATGCGACCGGTGGTAAAAATAAAATACGAACTGAGAGGTTTTATAGAAAGAGAAAAGAAAGAATCAAAATGGTAAACTACCAGAGAGTGAAAAAGTAAATTTACAACAGAACACAGAAGGGAGAAAGATCAACCAGAGAGAAAGTAAGGACATGTTGAAGAGAGAGAAAATGAGGGAGAGAGAGGCAAACATGGATGGAGAGAAATAGTAGATGAGAAAGAAAAGCAGAAAGTAGGATAAGAAAAAGCAACAGAGAAAAGCTGTGCAGGTCACATACCAGAACCAACAGAGGAATTAGAAATTGGCATTGAAACACCCAGCCGGAATGAGATCATTACAGCAATTAAATCTCTTAAGAATAACAAGGCACCAGGAATGATAACTTAAACGCAGAACTATTCAAAATAGACCCAGAACTTGCAGCTAATATATTGCAACCCTTGTTTACTACTATATGGAATGCCCAAATAATACCTGATGCATGGAACAGAGGAGTCATCATCAAGATACCCAAAAGGGCTCCCTTGCCGATTGTAATAATTGGCGTGGAATAACACTGCTTTCTGTCCCAAGTAAAATCTTAAGCAAAATCATCGTACAACGTATTACTGACGCTGTGGATAAGAAACTGAGAAAGGAACAAGCAGGATTTCGCAGAGGAAGGAGCTGTATAGGCCAAATATTTGCTCTTAGAAATATCATAGAACAATGCACAGAATGGCAAAGCAAACTCTATATCAACTTTGTAGATTTTGAAAAGGCTTTTGATAGCAAACACCGCGAAAGTCTATGGCGTATCTTAAGATGGTATGGAATCCCACTGTGTTTTATAAATATTATAAAAAGCTGCTACGGCAAGTTTGCATGCAGTGTTGAAACTTCAGAACTAAAGTTTGAAGTAAAAACAGGCGTGCGACAAGGATGTGTTATGTCAGCCCTATTATTCAACACTGTCATAGATTGGGTGATGCGTAAAACAACGGAAGATAAGGCAAGAGGTATTAGATGGACGCTCACATCCACTCTGGAAGACCTAGATTTTGCAGATGACATCGCACTCCTATCTCATACACATAGAGATATCCAGGAAAAGACCTGCCGCCTTAACCAATATAGTGAGATGGTTGGGCTGAAAATAAATCAGAAGAAAACTGAAGTAATGACTCTGAACATAGCAACCCCAGCACCAGTCAAACTAGAAGGTAAAACCCTCCGAGATACAACCGCTTTCACATACCTTGGAAGTGTTATTAGCAATGAAGGAGGCGCTGGATCTGACATTAAAACAGACTGAGTAAAGCACGCAGTGCATTCATGACCCTTCAGACCGCCTGGAAATCTGCCCAATACAGCATCAGAACCAAGACTAGTATCTATAACAGCTGTGTGCTGTCAACCTTGCTGTACGGATCGGAATGCTGGAGAATGACAGAACAGGATATGTCCAGACTCTCCGCCTTTCATACAACTTGTCTGCGAAAAATCTTAAGCGTGTACTGGCCGACTACTATCTCGAATCAAGAATTGCTTGCACGATGCCAACAAGAGAATATGGGCACTATCATCCGAAGACGACGCTGGAGATGGATTGGACATGTGATGCGCATGGAGACTGGCTCCGACACGAAAACTGCACTGAGATGGACTACAGAGGGTAGGTGAAAGCGTGAAAGACCCAAGACGACCTGGAGGAGAACGATAGAGCAAGAGCTGAAGGAAATGAATCATAGCTGGAACACAATACAGAGGAAGGCCATGAACAGGAAGAATGGTGTACGTTTGTTGCTGCCCTAAACGCCAGGGGCGTAACAGGCTAAAAGAGAGAAAAAGAGAGAGAAAAGCTGTGCAGGTCATCATTTTCGGACGGGTGATGAGGAAGGGGGTTTAGAACACATTGTGACAACCGGTAAAATCGAGGGTAGAAGCCTGAAAGAGAGACAGAACATTTTGGATAGCCAGACTTCATGACACGGTAGAGCGTCAACATCTGAGATGATAGCAAACACCAGAGACAGATTTGTGGAGATCCATGATCGCCTACGCCAGCCGGCACGGCACCTGATGATGATGAAGTTGTCATTTGTTGAGACACTACTCTGTAGAAAGTGACATTAATTTGATGATTAGTCTGTGACTCCAGGCAAATTCTGGTGACCAGAATCGAAGGCCACCAATCTTTAGATTATACGTGTTGGAATTGCCATCTTCCCTTGGCAAACCTAATTATCATCATCTAGTAGCGTGCCATGTGCATAATTTTGTAATCATATATATTCCTGTGAAGCTCTCTATCTATCATGATTCACTTGTCCTTCGTCTATTCCAGTCATGTCAACAACATCTATAACATCAGATAGATATCTACGGTTATCAGATTCGACAGTCCTTTCCAACAATATATAATTTTTTTTTCTTTCTCCGATCCAGAAGCTTTTTCAGATCTTCGGCTCGGTGCCATGGACATCGTAACCCTTCGGTTCGGTGCCACGAACACCGTAAATCTGGGAAATCTGTGGCTTTTTCTGCCATCCCACGAAATTGAACCCGTACACACAGAGGGATAGTCACCCGTAGTCCAACGCTCTACGAACACGCTGGGCAGACGGGCACCAACAATATATAATAAAAATGGCAAATATACCTTTTCACATCACCAGCATTACCGTCTATCTTGTCATGTCTGAACTTATTTTTCATGACATCAGCTCGAAATGCTTCCTAGTTCTGCACGAAGTGTCCAGCTTCATCCGCAGGCATACTCAACTTGTCTTTGACACACTGCATCCATCTTCTCCTTGGTATTTCCCTCGTCTTCCTTGTATAATGCTCTCCAGAATAATCCTCTCCAGACAAACTGAATCTCTCTCTTCTCAGAATTACCGGTAAGTTTCCTTCTTTTGCGAGCCACATGAACTATCGTTATGCATATCTTTGACATCTGTTTGGTGAGACTAGTCATTTAAAGGTCTGCAGGCCCGTCTGCCCAGCGTGTTCGTAGCGCGTTGGACTACGGTGACTATCCCTCTATGTGTGCGGGTTCAATTCCGCGGGATGGCAGAAAAAACCACAGATTCCCCAGATTTACGGTGTTCGTGGCACCGAACCGAAGGTTACGATGTCCATGGCACCGAGCCGAAGAGCTGAAAAGCTCAAGTGCTTCTGGATCGGGAAAAAAGGTCTGCCCAGAGTGTAATGGCGTCGGCTCGGAACCAATAACTAATAATTTTGGTAATTGCTTTTTCTCAAATCTTCTTATCCATGTGTGTATGTTAAACATATATTCTTTTTCATATTAGTCCCGTTTTTCACAACCATCAGTTTATTTCAATTATGTATTCTTATTGATTATATACGAAAGAGAGGACGACTTAAGGAGACCATGAAACGAACTTTGCTGAGAGATGCAAGAAATATCGGTCTCAGTTCCATGGAACAGATTGAGTGTGTTGCCCAGGATAGAGCAGTATGGTGAAATTGATTGCAGATTGTAACGTTTAACAATACGAGAGAAATTATTATTATTATTATTGATTATATACTATAAATATTTATATTTCTCTCGTACGGTTATACGTTACATAGGGCCTGCAAATCAATTATCAACACCGCTCTGTCCTGGGCAACTCGCTCAATCTCTTCCATTGAATTGAGACCGATATATCTTGCCTAACTCAGCAAAGTTGGTTTCAGAGTTTTCCTAGGGCATCCGATCTTTCGTGAACCCTGTGCCTCCATCTTCAATGCCCGTTTTTTTGTATTCTTTGATCATTTCTTCCCGAGGTATGCCCAACCGTGACTCCCGGCAACATAAGGCCGAATAGCTCAGAACGAAATCAAGAATTTCTGTTTAATGGTGGCTGTTTTTTTTATATGTTTGATAGAACACTGTAATATTATTTCTTGCAATTTTACACAGTTCTACGAATCTATGGTTATTTATTGTGTTAAACTTAACTTTTT
>CM036770.1:18212993-18490493 GCA_020796225.1 Arion vulgaris | reverse complement strand
AGGGCCACAGAAATGTTCTTATACAGAAGAATGATGAGAATCCCATGGACTGCTAAAATGACAAATGTGGAGGTGTTGAATGAGGTCGCGCCTGTGTGTTACCGGTGCCAGCAAGTGAAGCCAATAATAGTAACACTGCGACATACAAGCCATGTCTTAAGAGGCGACTAAGGCAGGGCCTAGGAAGCTACCTAGTAAGTAAAAGCGTTGCAAAAACGCATGGTTGCTGGCCTACTTGTAGACGTATAACTGGCACAATAAAAATACAAACAGTGATTTAACAAATAGTTGATATGGAGCACTTGAAGAAGAAGAAGAAGAATAACGTCAAGACATGGAGAAAGCTTAGCATCAATACAAGAAAGACGTAGTCATCATTTTTCGCGCATGTGATGAGAAAGGGAGGTTTAGAACACACTGTAACAACCGGTAAAATTGAGAGGAGATAAGACAGAGGAAGAGAGAGAGAAAATTGTTGATATCCTAACTTCATGACACGGAAGAACGTCAACATCTGAGATGATATCAAACGCCAGAGATTTGAGAGATCTATGATCGCTTACGCCCGCCGGCACGGCACCAGATGATGATAACTATACAAATCAGTAATTTGTTCACAATTATCTCTTGACTCTTATATTTCTCTCTTCGATTCTCAAAAAGCAAACACTTGCTAAAGTTCATCTGAAACTAGACTTTTATCAGCGATTCCGGAAATTACCTTCTTCGACGCCTCTGCAAATCGAACTGTCGCCAACATAAAATTATTTTTTCCTTCTATAAAGAATGATTTCTTCCTTAAGCTGGTTTTAGCGACTATATATTTCGATAAATCTCGTTTCGTTTGTGATGTTTTTCAATTTTTCATTATATTGTAAGTAAAACTTCCTGGGACCGTATTTGGGGGTTACGTCCGTGTCTTCTTCATTAAAACTATATTTTTTACAGTAACGTAGGTCTGCTAATATTTTCTTCAAGTTACTTGTCCGTCATCCATTTTTAGAAACTGTTTGCCGTCATCAATTTTTAGAAATAGGGGAAGACTGCAGTAAAACTTGGTAAATAGTGAAACACCTACAAACAAAGTACTATAGTTTTACAAAATACATAAACAGTGACGATAAACAGCAACGTTTCGACCAACAAGGCCTTTATCAAGCAAACGAACAAACAGGAGTGACAAATTAAAATGAAACACAAATGGACGACCAAATACCAACGTATCTAAGGAAAATCTGGAATAAAAACGAATAACGAAATAAATGTAACACAAAAACACACATAAAAACTAGAAATAGAAAAGAAACAATGAAACATCTAGTAAATATATAACTTGAATACATGCAACATATACCCATATAGATTACAAAGCATGGGAAGAGAAAGTACTAAGAAGCATAAGAATGTAATACATGCAACATATACCCATAGAGATTACAAAGCATGGGAAGAGAAAGTACTAAGAAGCATAAGAATGTAATACGTTGAGCCCGCGTGGTCGCAAGGTACCATACAAAGAAATCAACCGATTCTCCAGAGCAAATCGACTACGATCATCAGAGGAACATGATCGGATGGCTGTGACCTGGACATCGCAAGCTCCTGAATGGCCAGTATCATTGAAATGGGTAGCTACAGGGGTCACAGAGCATTGGCGTATATCGCGCAAGTGTTGGGCGAATCGGTCACTGAGTCTCCTGCCGGTTTCCCCAATATAGGCCTTGTTGCACCGCTTGCAGATAATGGCATAGATAATATTACGGGACTCGCACGTGAAACTCGCCTCTGTAGCGAGGACGACGATTTCCTCGACAGAGCTCACGAGATGCTGGATTTCTTTCGTAGCGCTTATACCCGGATAAGGTGCTTGCTTCTGCTATGCGGCGCGTTCAGCAAATTTCTCGCCAGGAGGCTCTCTCTAACCAGCATAGAACTTCCAATTCTGACAGGGTGAAACTTGTCTTAACTTTCCACCCTCATAGTTCCCTTGTGAAGAAAGTCTTATTCCGTCATCTCTCCATTCTTCAGTCTGATCCTGATACACGTTCAATCTTCCAACACTATCCTTTGGTGGCGTACAGACGGGACAGAAGCCTTAAGGATATGTTAGTTCACAGTCGCCTCAAGCCTAACATCCAGAGTCATTTTGGCACCATCCATTGTGGCCGTCGGCGCTGCAACACTTGTGCTATGTAATACAGACCCGCACGGTGTCTTTTCCAAAAGCCACGTTCGTTGTTGAAGACAGTTTCACGTGCGAGTCCCGTAATATTATCTATGCCATTATCTGCAAGCGGTGCAACAAGGCCTATATTGGGAAACCGGCAGGAGACTCAGTGACCGATTCGCCCAACACTTGCGCGATATACGCCAATGCTCTGTGACCCCTGTAGCTACCCATTTCAATGATACTGGCCATTCAGGAGCTTGCGATGTCCAGGTCACAGCCATCCGATCATGTTCCTCTGATGATCGTAGTCGATTGCTCTGGAGAATCGGTTGATTTCTTTGTATGGTACCTTGCGACCACGGGCTCAACGTATTACATTCTTATGCTTCTTAGTACTTTCTCTTCCCATGCTTTGTAATCTCTATGGGTATATGTTGCATGTATTACATTCTTATGCTTCTTAGTACTTTCTCTTCCATGCTTTGTAATCTATATGGGTATATGTTGCATGTATTCAAGTTATATATTTACTAGATGTTTCATTGTTTCTTTCTATTTCTAGTTTTTATGTGTGTTTTTGTGTTACATTTATTTCGTTATTCGTTTTATTCCAGATTTTCCTTAGATACGTTGGTATTTGGTCGTCCATTTGTGTTTCATTTTAATTTGTCACTCCTGTTTGTTCGTTTGCTTGATAAAGGCCTTGTTGGTCGAAACGTTGCTGTTTATCGTCACTGTTTATGTATTTTGTAAAACTATAGTACTTTGTTTGTACGTGTTTCAATTTTTAGAAATTGTTTGTCGTAGTTTGGAAGATGGTATTTATGTCGAAGTGGTTAAGTCTTTTGCCTGGCGTTCTGAAGTCGTCTCGACTTGTCTTGCCCCTGTATACAGATAGTCCTGGACGAGAGATTGCGGTTGACGAATAGCGCAACTTTTTCTCTGTTTAATCCAAATACAGCGCAAGTTACTTTTTCTCTGTTTAATCCAAATACAGAGCAAGTTACAGTTTCAGAGAACTACACACATTATTAGCTATGTCCAAATTTTTGCAGAAACTAACTTTGATATAACTCACATTTAGGATTTTTATCATTACAAACAGCTTTAGCACACACGTTATTTGTCTTCATCTTCTTGCTTTCATCATCATCATCACCTTTCAACTCCCATCGGAGCACAGGTCTTCAACAAACTTCTTCCATCTCTTCCTCTCTCTTGCCATCCTTCCAATACTTTCCATGTTTTGCCTATCCTCTTTATATCCGCCTCCAGCTCTTCTTCTCAGGTCTGCCTAGGCCTTCCCCTACTCCTCTTTCCCTGCGGGTTCCAAAACAATGCCTGTCTTGCGATGCTTCTGGTCGGTCTTCTCAATGTATGTCCTATCCATCGCCAGCGTCTCTTCCTGAGCTCTCTCTCCACTGGTATCTGCTTTGTTCTCTCCTGAGTTCCTCGTTTGTAATCTTATCATACCATCTCAATCCCTCTATCCTACGTAAACATCCATTTACGAAGGTCTGCAGTTTTCTGATAGTTTCCTTTGTGGTCTTCCATGTTTCAGAGCCATAGAACAGCACTGACATCACATTCTTGCTTTCGCCCGCTATAAATTCAGACGTAGTCAGGGTGCTTGGCACTTCTGACTGATTTTTGCGTGAAGGCTTACTTTCATTATTATCAGTTTCCCCCGTCCTACAGGCGTGTCTTCTCCGACTTCAGAGGTACACACGTTATATATAGTAATCAACTTCCGGTATGATGAGCAAATGGACTTTGGGATGGCTGCTGCAGCGGAGGACAGAGCACGAAGGGGAACATCCATTATGACATGACGTCGATTGCATAATACAACATAACATAACATAACATAATATAACATAACACGTTGTATAATTATACCTCCGCCGCATCGTAAACAAGCGGTTGTTTTTATCAAGGAGACACACTCAATCATTGAGAGGTCACTTGACAATGACGCCAATTTTCTTAAATGTGGCATTCAGTGAGTTGTGGAGTTGTTATTGCTAGAAGTGTCAAATTAATTTTTTTTTGGTTATTGTAACTTTTGTTCGGGTTATGCGATAACAACTTTGTTTTTGCTTTGTCTGCACTCTTCTTCTTCTTCTTCGATCTCTCAATATCGACCATCTGTCAACCACTCTGTGTGATTTGTATGTGATCTGAGCCAAGAGCGATTGTACGCTGTGCCAGTTATGCACCTACAAGTAGGCCAGCACTTCGGATTTCTGCGCTGTTTTTTATCCACTAGGGTAGCAGCCCTAGGGCCTAAATCAGTCGCCTCTTACGTCATGCCATGTAGGTCGCAGCGGTACTATTCTTTGCTTCCCTTTTGGGCCCCGGCACCACACGGGCGATCTGCAGTCTTCTTCTTCTTCTTCTTCTTTGCGTTCGTTCTTTACAACCAATTGTAATCACTCTTTGTGATATGTTTGATCTTTGCCAAGAACGTGTATACGTTGTACATTGGTTTGGTAGGCCCCTAAACGCATAGACTTCTACACGTTTAGGACATGTGCATCCGATTTCAGCCAAACCTCCTTAGTCGCCTCTTACGACATGCGTGGCAGGTAACAGTGGTGCTATTCTTTACATCCCAAATTTGGGCCCCGGTAACCACTAGGGCGATCTGCAGTCTAATCGGGCAACTCTGACTTATCTTTGCGTGAAGGGTTGCTTTCACCAGGGTCTGTCAGCGAAGGCGACCATCTCTCTTTATATTCAGTATATATATATATGGAACTGCAGTAAATCATTTGATTGGAAACACGTAATTAATCAGTACATGTAGTTTAAAATTACAAAACAATGACAAAATACAGCAATCTTACTCCTGTTTGTTCGTTTGCTTGATAAAGGCCTTGTTGGTCGAAACGTTGCTGTATTTTGTCATTGTTTTGTAAAACTACAGTACTTGTAATTACGTGTTTTGCCAATCTCTTTATACCTGTCTTTGCCGTCTTCTTCGTCTTCCACCACTCCATATCGACTCCTTGTTAACCACTCTTTGTGATTTATATGTGATCCGAGCCTAAGAGAGTTTGTACGTTATGAGATGATGTGCCGGCTAGCGCAGGCGATCACGGATCTCCACAAATCTCTATCCCTTGTGTTTGCTATCGTCTCAGATATTGACGCTCTTCGTGTCGTGAAGTCAGGCTATCCAACATTTTCTCTCTGTCTTCCTCAGTCTCCCCACCCCTCGGTTTTACTGTTAGTCACAATGTGTTGTGACTTTTAAGATGCAGTTGTTTGGACATTTAATGAGGGGATACAACCAATAACAGCATACAATAAAGAGCAGGTACTAGAGACAAGGGAAGATCAAGAAAGGATGAATATACAATATCAATAATAATAATAATAATAATTCCTCTCGTACCGTTATATGTTACATAGGGCCTGCAAAGTAATTTCTCCATACCTCTCTATCCTGGGCAACTCGCTCAATCTCCTCCATGAAACTGAGACCGATATTTCCAGCCTCTCTCAGCAAAGTTCGTTTCAGGGTCTCCTTAGGTCGACCTCTCTTTCTTGAACCCTTTGCATCCCACTTCAATGCCTGCTTTGATATTCGTTGATCATTTCTCCTCAAGGTGTGCCCAACTATCTCCATCTTATCTTTCTTATAACAGTTGTCACTAGTGGTTGACCAGACATTTCTCTGATTTCATCACTTCTGAATTCATTCCATTTTATATTCATTATTTTTCGCAGGCATCTATTTTCAAATGCATTCAACTTGCTTTCTATATACAATATCAATACTATACTAAATAAACACGGATATAAGACAACAAGGGTGACCCATCTGGCACTGGAACACACATTAAAACTCACACCCCTACTCTTAACAGCAAGAGTGCCACCTGGGGAAAGACAACAGACAATAGGCTGTGGGATCGAACCCGTACCACGAGCCTAAGAACCGAGTTCACTAACAACCACACTACTGCGGCTCTCATTTACCTAGAAATTTATACCTAGTATCAGTGGCGGCTCGTGCTCATTTTTGTTGGTGGGGCCAGACACAAATGTTCGGAAAAATCATGACTTTGGGTTAGGTTATATTTTAATTTATAAAACAATAAATACACGATACACATTATTTTTGGTGGGGTCCGGCCCCACTGGCCCTTAATGACGATCCGCCACTGCCTAGTATACTTCTAGACTAACTAACATAGAAGATTTGTGACAGAATATATTAGAGAACTTTCATCCAAAGTTTACCGAACGTAATCTTACCAATCAAATATCGCAAAGTAGTAAAACATGAAAGATTACGTCCCCTCGAGACGTTTACAAAAAATATTGAACGAGGTCATCTGGTTGGAAAATGTTTTTTACAAAATGTGTCGGCAAATTTGGAAAGTGTTTGAAACGACAGCTGTCTTATGGTATTGCGATTTGAATGTTTCTTAAATATCTCTATCTCTCTCTATCTGTATCTCTCTCTTACATCTATCTCGTTCTCTCTCTCTCTATCGCTCTATCTCTCTATTTCTCTCTCATTTTTTCTAGTCTATATATATATATTTCTCTCTCTGTCTCTATATTTTTTCCCCTCTCTTGCTTTCTCTCTCTCTATTTCGTTCTCTCTCTTTCTCTCTCTATCTATCTCTATCACTCTATATATCTCTCTCTCACTCTCTATATATAAATCTTTTTCTATCTCTTGCTCTCTCTCCCTTTCTCTCTCTCTGTCTTTATATATGTTTCTTTCTCTCTATTTTTTTATCTCTCTATCACTATCCTTCTTTCTCTTTCTCTATTTCTCGCTATTCCTTTCTCTTCGTCTCTTTTTATCTATATATTTTTATTTTTCGTTCTATCTCTCTCTCTCTCTCTCGCTCTCTCTTTTCTCTATCAAACATTTTCTTTCTTTTTCCAAATAGCTTTTTTGCTCTCTTTCTGTGTGTTACGGTATTCCTTAATTGATTGATCTATCTATCTATCTATCTATCTATCTATCTATCTATCTATCTATCTATCTATCTATCTATCTATCTATCTATCTATCTATCTATCTATCTATTTTCTATCTATCTATCTATCTATCTATCTCTTCATCTATCTCTATCTTCTATCTATCCTATTCCTTCTTCTTCTCTCTTCTTCTATCTATCTATCTTCTATCTTTTCGTTCTATCTCTTCTTCTTCTCTTCCTATCTTCTTCTCTATCTAACATTTTCTTTCTTCTTCCAAATAGTCTTTCTTCTCTTCTTCTGTATTCTACTAGTTTCTTCTATCTATCTATCTATCTATCTATCTATCTATCTATCTATCTATCTATCTATCTATCTATCTATCTATCTATCTATCTATCTTATCTATCTATCTATCTATCTATCTATCTATCTATCTATCTATCTATCTATCTATCTATCATCATCTATCTGTCTGTCTTCTGTCTGTCTGTCTGTCTGTCTGTCTATCTGTCTGTCTTTCTGTCTGTCTGTCTTCTGTCTGCTGTCAGTCTTCGTCTGTCTGTCTGTCTTCTTCGTCTTCTGTCTTCTTCTGTCTTCTTCTGTCTGTCTGTCTGTCTGTCTGTCTGTCTGTCTGTCTGTCTGTCTGTCTGTCTTCTGTCTTCTTCTATCTGTCTTCTGTCTGTCTGTCTGTCTGTCTGTCTGTCTGTCTGTCTGTCTGTCTGTCTGCCTGTCTGCCTGCCTGTCTGTCTGTCTGTCTGTCTGTCTGTCTGTCTGTCTGTCCTGTCTGTCTGTCTGTCTGTCTGTCTGTCTGTTTGTCTGCTCTTGTTTGTCTGCCTGCCTGCTTCTGTCTGTCTGTCCCGCATGTCTCTCTGTTATCTTATCTTCCTACCTACCTATCTACCTCTCTGTTTGTCTGTCCCACAGTCCGCCTGCCTACCTACCTCTCTTTGCCTATTTGTCTATCTGTCTGTCTTTCCGTCCGTCCGTCCGCCCGCCTGCATCCCTGCCCGCCTGCGTGCCTGCCCGCTTTCCCGTCAGTTTTTCTTTCTGTCTGTCTGTATGTTTCTTCTATCTGTCTGTCTTTTTTGTTTGTCTGTATGTTTGTTTCTTCTGTCTGTCTGTTTATATGTATTTTCTGTCTGTCTGTTTGTCTATATTGTCTGTCTGTCTTCCTTTTTTCTGTATGTCTATCTATCTGATGTACCTATCAAAGAAAAAATTGCAACTAATACAAAATTGTGTTGCTGTTGTCCTTCAAGACGCCCCCAGCAACAACTAATATAAAATTGTGTTCTGTTGTCCGCCAAGACGTCCCCAGCAACAACTAATATAAAATTGTGTTCTGTTGTCCGTCAAGACGCCCCCAGCAACAACTAATTAAGGTCGTGGTTGACCACAGGCTAACAAAAGAAACTCTTAAATAAGTCATACAGAATCCGGAAACATCTGGTCGTAAGATACAAATAGTCTGCGACCGATTTCCTCCTCCAACATAGGACGCCACACAAACTTTCGTTAATGTCAGAGAACGGAAGAACAAATGACGACTAGAACAACTCACAGGAAGAAACTCAAAATATTGAATTTCCCATAATAATTAAGTCGTGGGTGGGTCTTTGTGGTGAAGTGGTTAAGACGTCTGCTATGCGTTCTGAAAGTGGTGGGTTTGAATCCGGACTTTATAAACAGTGTCTTTCGTCGCATCTTCTATCTCTTGAGGGCCACCATTTTGCGTGGGTGACCGCTTGCTTCGTACCCACTGTATCAGAGTTACATTGCTCTTTGATGTTCACTGTCTGTTGGTAATCTGCTTGTTGTTTGTTGATGGTGTTAGTACAATTGTTGGAAGATATCATCCAATACGGATGACCCCCTATGTTTTGTGATGGTGACAGCCGACTTTTAATACGAAGTCCTTTAGTAATTAATAATTCGTTTGATATTCATGATGTTACTTATCTTGGTAGGTTGTTGACGTTAATTGACAATAATACAACAGACAGATGTTGTCGGTTTCTTAATACATGTTTATTCAATCATCTTCCACAACAATACGTCCGTCCTCTTCTAGTGTTTTATGTCGTTCTTGTTTTGTTGTCACTACGTCGCTAGGCAGTACTAACTAATCTACGTCAACTAATTTCACTACGTCAAAGTTTCGTTCTAGTATTGCTAGCTGCCAGCTACGAGCTAGTCTTAAATGTCAATATAGATGCTACAAAGCAAATCAAACACTAGGAAAAATGGTGCCAATATTAAAATGCAAATAGGTCACCATGAACACAAAAAGAGCAATGTTCAACACAATATTTATCCCTATATTATGTTATCAGTGCCAAACCTGAACGCTGACATTAAATGACAGAAGAAAACTAACCAATACAGAGATGAAGTGTCTACGCAGAATGCTGGAAGTAACAAGAAAAGACCAGTTTATAAATGAAGGCATAAGGAAAAAAGTGGGTACAACATCAGAACTGAGCTTCATCAAGAAACAACAAATTAAATGGTTTGGCCACATAAGCAGATTACCAACAGACAGTGCGCCACAAAGAGCAATGTTACTCCGATACCGTGGATACATGGATACATGGATACATGGATACTAGGATACAGTGGATACAGTGGATACAAAGCAAAATGCAGGCCACGCAAAAGGTAGATCTCAGAGATAACAGAGACGACGAAATTCACTCTATGAAGCGCACACAAAAGTCCGTTCTAAAAATTTCTTCTTACCCTGAAGCTGTGGGGAAAAATCAGGCCTGAAGAATAGAAAGAAAGACATGGCGCATAGAGAGGCTCGCTCCAGGTGTCTTCTTTTTCGACCTGACGCTGAAAGGCAAAACAGGATTAGATAATAGATAGATAGAATTTCTAAGACTCAGCTTGGGTTTGAAATGAAATAAAGGAAGGAAAGAAAAGGAAAGAAAAATGAAGAATAATTCCCGCTTTGAAGGAAGAACTCAACTATTAAATGTGGAACGGGTTCAGATATTTGGGCAGGAATATGGCTTATATTTTCATGTCATCATATCTGATTGACAGCTGAAAAACTGGAACTATTTTTGAGGTAAAATGCAGGGTAACCTCTGCAAAAAAACCGTTCCCAAAAAACCAGATATGATCTGTCATATTTGGTTCTTCATGCTATTGAAACAAATTCTACAAAACTAATGATAGCGAACGAGAGAGAGAGAAAGAAAGATAGATAGAGAGAGAAATGAACTACACAGCGAGTGTAACAAAGAAAAACAGAGAGATAGAAAAAGATAGGAAAAAATGTGGAAAGTAAAGAAAAACGATAATGATCATTCTAAAAATAAACATTTGCTTTGGAATATTTCCAACTAAATGTTGAAATGTTTCAGAAGAATCTTGCAAATGTTCTGGATAAATAATGATACCAAATGAAAAGATTTAACAACGAATAAATTGGGTATCATTGGACACCATAATTAAAAAATGAAGACGAAGATCGATTGGGCAAGTATTTCAACTCCCAGTTGGGGCTGTGTCTTAAGACATCTTCTCAATGAACAGGAGATGAGAAAAGAAGACGGAAGACGAGAAATACATGGAGACGAGATTTGAAGGCAGAGATGAACAATATAAAGAAGAGCTGGAGGGAGCTGCAGGAGATAGCTAGAGATAGGAAGAATTGACAGGAGTTGGTTGAGGACCTATACCCCAATCTGGGTTAAAAGGCAAGAGAGAGAGAGATAGAGAGAGAGAGAGATAAGGAAAGATTGCAATAAAACTATGTAGCAATGGCGAAACACGTAAAAACAAAATACTGTAGTTTTACAAAATACAAAAACAATAACAATATACAGCAACGTTTCGAACAAAAGGTTTTATCAAGAAGGATGCCCATCTGCCCAGCTTGTTCGTAGAGCGTTGGACTACGGGTGACTATCCCTCTGTGTGTCTGGGTTCAATTCCACGGGATGGCAGAAAAGCCACAGATTCCCCAGATTTACGGTGTTCGTGGCACCGAACCGAAGGGTTACGATGTCCACGGCACCGAGCCGAAGAGCTGAAAAGCTCAAGTGCTTCTGGATCGGAAAAAAATCAAGCAAAGATACAGCATAAGTGAAAAATTCACTCCTTACACGGTACACAACATATAGTCACCTCTTACACGGCACACAACATATAGTCACCTCTTACACGGCACACAACATATAGTCACCTCTTACACGGCACACAATATATAGTCACCTCTTACACGGCACACAACATATAGTCACCTCTTACACGGCACACAACATATAGTCACCTCTTACACGGCACACAACATATAGTCACCTTTACACGGCACAAACATATAGAAAGAGGTTGAGAATTGATTGTTTGATTCTATATGTTGTGTGTGTCAGTGTTAGAGTGCATTTTGTCACTTCTGTTGTATCCTTTGCTTGATAAAAGCCTTTGGTTGAAACATCGCTGTGCATTGTTATTGTATTTTTGTAAAACTAAAGGAAACATGGAGAATAATTGTGAAAAAAAGAATTGACAGATTGTGACCTGACGTGGAAAACAAGTGACAGATTGTGACCTGACGTGGAAAACAAGTGGTAGAAAGATAACAGAATGGCAGTAGTGGAAACTGCTTGTGGGCGACCGATTTCCTCCTCCAACATAGGACGCAACACAAACTTTCGTTAATGTCAGAGAACGGAAGAACAAATGACGACTAGAACAACTCACAGGAAGAAACTCAAAATATTGAATTTCCCATAATAATTAAGTCGTGGGTGGGTCTTTGTGGTGAAGTGGTTAAGACGTCTGCTATGCGTTCTGAAAGTGGTGGGTTTGAATCCGGACTTTATAAACAGTGTCTTTCGTCGCATCTTCTATCTCTTGAGGGCCACCATTTTGCGTGGGTGACCGCTTGCTTCGTACCCACTGTATCAGCGTTACATTGCTCTTTGATGTTCACTGTCTGTTGGTAATCTGCTTGTTGTTTGTTGATGGTGTTAGTACAATTGTTGGAAGATATCATCCAATACGGATGACCCCCTATGTTTTGTGATGGTGACAGCCGACTTTTAATACGAAGTCCTTTAGTAATTAATAATTCGTTTGATATTCATGATGTTACTTATCTTGGTAAGTTGTTGACGTTAATTGACAATAATACAACAGACAGATGTTGTCGGTTTCTTAATACATGTTTATTCAATCATCTTCCACAACAATACGTCCGTCCTCTTCTAGTGTTTTATGTCGTTCTTGTTTTGTTGTCACTACGTCGCTAGGCAGTACTAACTAATCTACGTCAACTAGTTTCACTACGTCAAAGTTTCGTTCTAGTGTTGCTAGCTGCCAGCTACGAGCTAGTCTTAAATGTCAATATAGATGCTACAAAGCAAATCAAACACTAGGAAAAATGGTGCCAATATTAAAATGCAAATAGGTCACCATGAACACAAAAAGAGCAATGTTCAACACAATATTTCTCCCTATATTATGTTATCAGTGCCAAACCTGAACGCTGGCATTAAATGACAGAAGAAAACTAACCAATACAGAGATGAAGTGTCTACGCAGAATGCTGGAAGTAACAAGAAAAGACCAGTTTATAAATGAAGGCATAAGGAAAAAAGTGGGTACAACATCAGAACTGAGCTTCATCAAGAAACAACAAATTAAATGGTTTGGCCACATAAGCAGATTACCAACAGACAGTGCGCCACAAAGAGCAATGTTACTCCGATACCGTGGATACATGGATACATGGATACATGGATACAAAGCAAAATGCAGGCCACGCAAAAGGTAGATCTCAGAGATAACAGAGACGACGAAATTCACTCTATGAAGCGCACACAAAAGTCCGTTCTAAAAATTTCTTCTTACCCTGAAGCTGTGGGGAAAAATCAGGCCTGAAGAATAGAAAGAAAGACATGGCGCATAGAGAGGCTCGCTCCAGGTGTCTTCTTTTTCGACCTGACGCTGAAAGGCAAAACAGGATTAGATAATAGATAGATATAATTTCTAAGACTCAGCTTGGGTTTGAAACGAAATAAAGGAAGGAAAGAAAAGGAAAGAAAAATGAAGAATAATTCCCGCTTTGAAGGAAGAACTCAACTATTAAATGTGGAACGGGTTCAGATATTTGGGCAGGAATATGGCTTATATTTTCATGTCATCATATCTGATTGACAGCTGAGAAACTGGAACTATTTTTGAGGTAAAATGCAGGGTAACCTCTGCACAAAAAACCCTTCCAAAAACCAGATATGATCTGTCATATTTGGTTCTTCATGCTATTGAAACAAATTCTACAAAACTAATGATAGCGAACGAGAGAGAGAAAGAAAGATAGATAGAGAGAGAAATGAACTACACAGCGAGTGTAACAAAGAAAAACAGAGAGATAGAAAAAGATAGGAAAAAATGTGGAAAGTAAAGAAAAACGATAATGATCATTCTAAAAATAAACATTTGCTTTGGAATATTTCCAACTAAATGTTGAAATGTTTCAGAAGAATCTTGCAAATGTTCTGGATAAATATGATACCAAATGAAAAGATTTAACAACGAATAAATTGGGAATCATTGGACACCATAATTAAAAATGAAGATGGAGATCGATTGGGCAAGTATTTCAACTCCCAGTTGGGGCTGTGTCTTAAGACATCTTCTCAATGAACAGGAGATGAGAAAAGAAGACGGGAAGACCGAGAAATACATGGAGACGAGATTTGAAGGCAGAGATGAACAATATAAAGAAGAGCTGGAGGAGCTGCAGGAGATAGCTAGAGATAGGAAGAATTGACAGGAGCTGGTTGAGGGCCTATACCCCAATCTGGGTTAAAAAGGCAAAGAGAGAGAGAGATAGAGAGAGAGAGAGATAAGGAAAGATTGCAATAAAACTATGTAGCAATGGCGAAACACGTAAAAACAAAGTACCGTAGTTTTACAAAATACAAAAACAATAACAATATACAGCAACGTTTCGAACAAAAGGTTTTTATCAAGCAAAGGATGCCCATCTGCCCAGCTTGTTCGTAGAGCGTTGGACTACGGGTGACTATCCCTCTGTGTGTGCGGGTTCAATTCCACGGAATGGCAGAAAAAGCCACAGATTCCCCAGATTTACGGTGTTCGTGGCACCGAACCGAAGGGTTACGATGTCCACGGCACCGAGCCGAAGAGCTGAAAAGCTCAAGTGCTTCTGGATCGGAAAAAAATCAAGCAAAGATACAGCATAAGTGAAAAATTCACTCTTACACGGTACACAACATATAGTCACCTCTTACACGGCACACAACATATAGTCACCTCTTACACGGCACACAACATATAGTCACCTCTTACACGGCACACAATATATAGTCACCTCTTACACGGCACACAACATATAGTCACCTCTTACACGGCACACAACATATAGTCACCTCTTACACGGCACACAACATATAGTCACCTCTTACACGGCACACAACATATAGAAAGAGGTTGAGAATTGATTGTTTGATTCTATATGTTGTGTGTGTGCAGTGTTAGAAGTGCATTTTGTCACTTCTGTTGTATCCTTTGCTTGATAAAAGCCTTTGGTTGAAACATCGCTGTGCATTGTTATTGTATTTTTGTAAAACTAAAGGAAACATGGAGAATAATTGTGAAAAAAAGAATTGACAGATTGTGACCTGACGTGGAAAACAAGTGACAGATTGTGACCTGACGTGGAAAACAAGTGGTAGAAAGATAACAGAATGGCAGTAGTGGAAACTGCTTGTGGAAGTCTTAACCCTTTCGCTGTTACATACTTTCTGAAGGCTGAGCTAAAAATAGCTACTCTTTGTTTCTAGGTCACAAACGTGAATGTACGCCTATAGCAGTGACAGTAGCAATGCATAACATGTTAACACATTTTTAGCCCACAGAGGAGAGATAATAACAGACGTGTTAATGCGTCTTTAGAAGTGAATGGTGAAAACGCATATATACGTCCTTAGCAGCTAAAGGGTTAAGCGTCAAATTGAACATAGATAGATACACTACTGTACCTTCTTCTTTGTTGTCGTCACACTGTTACCTGGCTGTTGCCCAGTGTCGTGGTTTCCTGTTTTTGTCTTGCGCTGCTCTAGTGGATTCTTCTTCACACTTTACTCTCAGAGAAGCATAGGTCTGAAACCAATGCCTTCCAAGCCGGCATATCGATGGCCACTTTTTCTAGTTCTTTCCACTCTCTGCCCATTTTCTTGCGTTTTGTCTCCCTCCATGCGTGGTCCTACTTTTCCTTGAGTTGCGGACTATTCATTTTATTTGTTTGAGTTTCTGTAAATATCTATCGTTTTACGGTGTGGGGTAGCAAGCCCCACCTCAACCTCCTTAGCCGCCTTTTACGTCATGCGTGGCACGTACCAGTGGTACTATTCTTTACACCCATAATGTTGTCCCAGATAACCACTCGTGGGAAAATGAAATTTCTTAGAAATTTTGTTTTCATCTTTAATATTACATCTGGGACCTTCGCCGATGCTACGGAGTCACTGAAATTGTCTTATGCAAGAAATAGTTCGGAGAACACATGGTTATTCACTGCAGTACAATCATGATTGCCTTATCAATCAATCACCTAATACAACTGGGAATAGGCATGATTTTAGCACTATAATTTTGGTTTGCTTCAGTGTCTGTGTGTAGACAGTAAATTTGACTCTAGTCGGGATATCGTAGGTCTGGCTTTAGTAGTCAATACATCAAATGTTATTCTAGTCAAACCATTGTAGACTTGACTTCTTTCTTCTGTCCACTTATGTGTTCTGTCTATGTGTATGTTCTGTCCATTTGTATGTTCTGTACGATTTGTATGTTCTGTCAATCTGTATGTTCTGTCCATCTGTATGTTCTGTCCATTTGTCTGTTCTGTCCATTTGTCTGTTCTGTCTAACTGTATGTTCTGTCCATTTGTCTATGTCCATCTGTATGTTCTGTCCATTTGTATGTTCTGTTGATCTGTATGTTCTGTCCATCTGTATGTTCTGTCCATCTGTATGTTCTGTCCATTTGTCTGTTCTGTCCATTTGTCTGTTCTGTCTAACTGTATGTTCTGTCCATTTGTCTATGTCCATCTGTATGTTCTGTCCATTTGTATGTTCTGTTGATCTGTATGTTTTGTCCATCTGTATGTTCTGTCCATCTGTATGTTCCGTCCATCTGTATGTTCTGTACATTTGTATGTTCTGTCCATTTGTATGTTCTGTTCATTTGTATGTTCTGTCTATCTGTATGTTCTGTCCATTTGTCTGTTCTGTCCATTTGTCTGTTCTGTACGATTTGTATGTTCTGTCCATCTATATGTTCTGTCCATCTGTATGTTCTGTCCATCTGTATGTTCTGTCCATTTGTCTCTCCTGTCCATTTGTCTGTTCTGTCCATTTGTATGTTCTGTCCATTTGTATGTTCTGTACGATTTGTATGTTCTGTCCATCTGTATGTTCTGTCCATCTGTATGTTCTGTCCATTTGTCTGTTCTGTCCATCTGATTTCTGTCTAACTGTATGTTTTGTCATTTGTCATGTCCATCTGTATGTTCTGTCCATTTGTCTGTTCTGTTCATTTGTCTGTTCTGTCTAACTGTATGTTCTGTCCATTTGTCTATGTCCATCTGTATGTTCTGTCCATTTGTATGTTCTGTTCATCTGTATGTTTTGTCCATCTGTATGTTCTGTCCATCTGTATGTTCTGTCCATCTGTATGTTCTGTCCATCTGTATGTTCTGTCCATCTGTATGTTCTGTACATTTGTATTTCGTCCATTTGTATGTTCTGTCATTTGTATGTTCTGTCTATCTGTATGTTCTGTCCATTTGTATGTTCCGTCCATCTGTATGTTCTGTCCATTAGCCTGTTCTGTCCATTTGTATGTTCCATCCATCTGTATGTTCTGTCCATTTGCCTGTTCTGTCCATTTATCTGTTCTGTCCATTTATCTGTTCTGTCCATTTATCTGTTCTGTCCATCTGTTTGTACTTCTGTCTGTTCTGAAATCTGACCATTCTGCACATCTGTCCGTTCTGCCCATATCTCTGTTCTGTCCATTGGACAGATATTGGAGAATCTGGTGCTAGATCCGTTTTTATCTTCTTACGATCGTCAAACAACGGGAGATATTGTCAATATCATGTCGGTCAACTTAATATTCCGAAATTTCTCTGGTACCCAAATAACCCTGGGTTCACATGAGAACCGCAAGGTCGACAAAAAACAAATTGAACTCTCTACTTTGGATTGATCCCGGACTAAGCGCCTGATAAGGAAGTGCACTACAACTACGCTATTGCGTCTCTCGCTGTATCTTTAAAAATCGTGGGATTTCCTTCACAGGACTTCGACATTAACCATAGTAAACAAGTAGTGGATTTTCTAGGCACCACTCATACGTTCTGTCGCTTGTCATTGCTTTCTGAACGGAGAAGTTTATTTTTACAGTTCATAATTCAAACAATTTACGTCAAACTTCGACAGGGTTGACCACACGGTGATTTAACAACTACCATTACAACATGACGTACAAACTTCACACTTATAAATGTATCAATATGGATATACCTGGCACATGAATTCTACACTGGTATGTACTGACATAGAAATTTATACCCGTAATGTACCGCACAAGAAACTATATACGCGAATTTACCGTGCACATAGAAATTTAACGCTAATGTACCTGTGCACATAGAAATTATATACCGCGTAATGTACCTGTGCACATAGAAATTATATACCGCGTAATGTACCTGTGCACATAGAAATTATATACCGCGTAATGTACCTGTGCACATAGAAATTATATACCGCTTAATGTACCTGTGCACATAGAAATTTATACCGCTAATGTACCTGTGCACAAGAAATTTATACGCGTAATGTACCTGTGCATCAATATGATACATTCTATACCATGACTTAAGATTTATCGCTATTGTGCACCTATAGAATTCTATACCAGCGTAATGTACCTGTCACTAGAAATTCTATACCGCGTAATTGTACCATGTACTTTATATGTATAATTCTATACCGGTAATGTACCTGTACATAGAAATTCTATACCGCTTAATGTACCTGTGCACATAGAAATTCTATACCGCTTAATGTACCTGTGCACCTAGAAATTCTATACCGCGTAATTTACCTGTGCACATATCAAGTTTTATATATCACACCTATAATCATCAAATGACTTAAGCAGAACTTTATCGCTAATATTTCTTCAGAATTTCTCTTCTCCCATAGACCAGGTTCCCGCTTCTGCAGCCGTCATGTTGAAATCATTAGTTACATTCTGAATCCATCTTATCCGTTGTCTTCCTTTTCTCCCCTTCTCCTTCCATAATGGTCTTCTTCAACCATTCGTTTCTTTTAATATGTCCATAATACTTTCATTTTTCTCATTCTAATTTGTAGCATCATCCAGTTTTCTGTGATTTAGAGTCCCTTCTGTATAGATCTATTTATTCTCTACTCTCTCCTTTGTATGCGGAGGACTCTTCTGTTTCGTTTTTTTTGTGTTTTTTCATCCAGAAGCACTTGAGCTGAAAGCTCTTCGGCTTTCCTTCTTCGAAAAATCCTTCGGTTTCGATGCCACGAACACCGTAAATCTGGGGAACCTGTAGCTTTTCTGTCAGTCCGCGGAGTTGAACCTGCACTTACAGAGGACTTGTCACCCGTAGTCCAACGCGCTACGAACACGCTGGGCACGCGGGTAAGGACTCTTCTGTAAAAACTATATTCAAAAGCATATATGTTTTCCCCCTTCTTCTTCTCTTTTCAACTCCCAAAGGAGCACATGTCTTTAACAAACTTCTTCCAGCTCTTCCTCTCTTCTGCCATCCCTTCCAATTCTTTCCATATTTTTACCTATCCTCTTATCTATCACAAGCTTCAGCTCTAGTATATCTAGGCCTGCCCCTACTCCTCTTTCCTTGCGCTTTCCAAAACAGTACCTGCCTTGCAATGCTTTCATTATTTTCAAATTACCTTTGTTAAATATCCATGTTTCACACCTATACATCGATAATATCCTCCACTGGGATTATTTATCAAACTACACATTGATAATGATATCAGATTGAACATTTGCACAGAGATATTGCTATTTCCAGCAAAAGTTGGAGATCGATTGAGATACATTCGATCTCTCTATACATTATAATGATTAATCAAACTCAATTTTCTCATCTAAAATTGGATAAAATTATATTGTAAGCTGAAATTACGGTCATAAAATTGATGCCAGATGATAAAACTAGTTCTTTAAAACGTGCCAAATTTGACATCCAGATAAGTAATGAGATTTGAAGCACAGAGAAACAGAGATCAGGGGCAGATAAATGTCTTATGATTATTAAGCTGTTTCTAAGATCGTGTCTTTTGATCTTAATGTAGGAAATAAACGTACAACGCTTCTCCATCATTGAGCGGGCTAGAACAGTCCAGCATTGTAGCAGAGGGTGCTAGAAAAGTCCAGCATTGTAGCTGAGCTTGGACAGTAGAACAGTCCAGCATTGTAGCTGAGCTTAGAAAGTTTACATTGTAGCTGAGCTGAGAAGAGTCCTGCATGTAGCTGAGTTTCTAGAAAAGTTTACATTGTAGCTAGCTTGCTTAGAACAGTCCTGCATTGTAGCTGAGCTTGCTAGAAAAGTTACATTGCAGCTGAGCGTGCAGAAAGTCACTTTGTAGCGAGTTAGTGTTAAGCGGCAGGTCATATTTCTTACCAAAATAGATAAATTTTGTAACTACGGGCGATAGGTTTGCTAACACTTAACATCAATCAAGACGTCCTTGCTTTGGACAAGACGAGTCATACTCTCAAACTCTTCCTGGAGTTAACAGTCTGAGTCAATCTTGTCCAACAAGACTAAATCATCCACATCTTCTACCGTCTTTCACGAACTCCTCCTGTATTTTACATGGTGTCATCAAATATTATTAATTCTTTGAAACATGTACTCAAAACATCGATTGTAATGTTATTCTTGATAAATGTATGGTATACATATCTCTTTAAAATCCCATACAATACGCACATTAAAACTCCATCACTATACGCACATTAAATCTCATACTATAGCACATTAAAATCATCATATACGCATTAAAACTCATCACTATACGCATTAAACTCATCACTAACGCCATTAAATCTCATCACTATCGACATCTAAATTCATCACTATACGCACATTAAATCTCATCACTATACGCATTAACAACTCCATCACTATACACATTAAAATCTCATCACTATCCGTCATTAAATTCCATCACTATACGCATTAAAATCTCTCACTATAGAAACATGTAAATCTCATCACATAGCACATTAAATTCATCTATCTCTAAAACTCCATCACTATACGCTACATTAAAATCCATCATCACTATACGCACATTAAAATCTCATCACTATACGCACATTAAACAACTATACGCACATTAAATCTCATCATACGCACATTAAAACTCATCACTATACGCACATTAAAACTCCATCACTATACGCACATTAAAACTCCATCACTATACGCACATTAAAACTCCATCACTATACGCACATTAAAATCCCATCACTATACGCACATTAAAACTCCATCACTAATTATACGCACAATAAACCACGGAGAAGGTGGAGTCAGGATGTATCTGATGACTTAAGGATGACAAGCTGCAGAAGCAGGACATCTGGTCTATGAGAGAGAGATTTTCCGAAGGACTGTTAGGCTGACAGACTGTGCTCAGGAAAAGCTATTTCATGATGATGAACTTTGGCTGAGAATCAACCTAGTAGAAGAATAATGATTCTTAAGAAGAATTATTCAATCTAAAAGATGATATCATTCTTTCTTCGATTTATATTTTTATGTCCATAGTATATCCTTCTTGACAATCTTAAGCCATTTGTATGCATGAATGTTTCAATAATTGAGACTCAATTTGTTAGTTAACTGTATGCCTTTTATTCTGTTCACTCTTTCTCTCTGCTTCTGCATATTTGATTTGAGAAGTGCTTTCTAAGTGTTGTCGCTACTTTGTGTAAGTTAAACGTTTCCAATTTTACAGCAATTTGGATAGACCTATGGGTAATCAGTTTGAAACAGCATATCGGCATTTCTATTCCTTTTAATGGTGCAGTACCTCATATGTTATGAGTAACAATGAACTCTAGTCTACTGATGCAAGACTGTAGTAGATGGCAGCGAACTCTAGTCTACTGATGCAAGACTGTAGTAGATGGCAAGGAGCTCTAGTCTACTGATGCAGATGTAGTAGATGGCAAGAACTCTAGTCTACTGATGCAAGACTGTAGTAGATGAAGTAACTCTAGTCTACTGATGCAAGACTGTAGTAGATGGCAAGGAACTCTGAGTTACTGATGCAAGACTGTAGTAGATGGCACAAGAGCTCTAGTCTACTGATGCAAGACTGTAGTAGATGGCAAGAACTCTAGTCTACTGATGCAAGACTGTAGTAGATGGCAAGGAACTCTAGTCTACTGATGCAAGACTGTAGTAGATGGCAGAAACTCTAGTCTACTGATGCAAGACTGTAGTAGAGGCAAGGAACTCTAATCTACTGATGCAAGACTGTAGTAGATGGTAGGAACTCTAGTCTACTGATGCAAGACTGTAGTAGATGGCAAGGAACTCTAGTCTACTGATGCAAGACTGTAGTAGATGGCAAGGAACTCTAGTCTACTGATGCAAGACTGTAGTAGATGGCAGACAATCTCATCAGTAACCATGCAGACTTGTAGTGGCAGTAATCTCTTCTCTATGCTAATCTGTAGCTAGATGGAGCCAATCTTACCTGCTGATCGAAAGTTTAGATAAGATTTGTTAATGAACATTTTCTGCATTTCATAGATGTCAGTAAATGCAACGAACTGCTAGTACATTGATGCAAGATTGTATTTGATATGCACTGAATCTATCTCATCTGATTCTGTTCATGCTGTATTTAGATGGCATTGGAGTTATGTCTTATGTTGTCGAGGTGTAGTCTGCAAACTCCCTAGTTATGATGCAAGACTGCAGTAGATGGCAGCAACTCTGAGGCTACTGATGCAAGACTGTGTAGATGGTCAGGGCTCTAGTCTATGAGAAGATTATAGATGCAAAATCTAAGTTACTGATTGAAGACTTGATAGATGCATAATGGAGCTTAGTCTCTGATGCAAGACTGTAGTAGATTTGCACGAATCTTTCTACTATGCATAAATGTAATTGATGGCAGGAACTTAGATACTATATCAATTCTTGTAGTAGATGAGCTTTAAGGAGGTTAGTTAGATACAAGACTGTAGTGAGGAGGAACTCAAGTCTACTGTGCAAAGATGAATGAGTGAAAAGGAACTCTAGTCTACCGCTTACTGGATCGTGACAAGACTGTAGTGATGGCAAGGAGTCTCTAGTCTAATGATACAAGATTTGTAGTAAACGCAAGTAAGGAACTAAGTGCTATTGATGCAAGACTGTAGTAGATGGACAGAAAAGTGGCTACCACTTGTGCGAGATCATTAGTAATGGCAATTAAAATCATTAGTCTACATGATGCAAGACTGCTGTCATCTTGTGCAGCTGAGATCTTCATGTATACTGATGCGTGAGTTTAGTGATGGCAAGAATGCTACTGATGCAAGACCTGTAGATGTGCAAGGAACTCTAGTCTACTGATGCAAGACTGTACAGATGGCAGCGAACTCTAGTCTACTGATGCAAGACTGTAGTAGATGGCAAGGAGCTCTAGTCTACTGATGCGAGAGTGTAGTAGATGGCAAGGAACTCTAGTCTACTGATGCAAGACTGTAGTAGATGGCAGCAAACTCTAGTCTACTGATGCAAGACTGTAGTAGATGGCAAGGAGCTCTAGTCTACTGATGCAAGACTGTAGTAGATGGCAGCGAACTCTAGTCTACTGATGCAAGAATGTAATAGATGGCAAGGAACTCTAGTCTACTGATACAAGACTGTAGTAGATGGCAAGGAGCTCTAGTCTACTGATACAAGACTGTAGTAGACGGCAAGGAACTCTAGTCTACTGATGCAAGAATGTAATAGATGGCAAGGAACTCTAGTCTACTGATACAAGACTGTAGTAGATGGCAAGGAGCTCTAGTCTACTGATACAAGACTGTAGTAGACGGCAAGGAACTCTAGTCTACTGATACAAGACTGTAGCAGATGGCAAGGAGCTCTAGTCTACTGATACAAGACTGTAGTAGACGGCAAGGAACTCTAGTCTACTGATACAAGACTGTAGTAGACATGTGACTGAGACCAGATTCATCATCATGTAAAACCACAGTGCTCTGTAGCTTCCTATCTATCTCTCTCTCTCTCTCTCTTCTTTTCTTGCTCATTTTGGAACCGATCTTACCTGCTTTAGAAACGTTTTCCAGATACATACTTCTTTGTTTAATGAACATGTTTTCTGCCATTTTTTTCATTGAAATTGTCATTAAATTCAACGACACTGGGCTACAACCCGTTAGCAGTGTGATGACAAAAGAAAAGATTAGTATTTGAATTATGCCTTCTTGAATTATTTCTTCATCTGATTTCTGTTCTGTTCTGTGTATTTATAATACATTGTGACGTTATTTTCTTATTTTGTCATGTTTGTCGTCCTACACAAGCGTTTCCCAAAGTGGGCGGTACTGCCCGCAGTGGGCGCTGAAGCTTTCTAGGGGGCGATAGTGTGTTCAGAAGAATTTGGGGGGTGTTCAGGCGATTAAGGGTCGGTGGCTCATTAAAGAAGAAATTAATAATAAATATTTTAAAATAAATTATTTTCGTGATTTTGAGATTGAATAATCATTTAAATTTGAATTATGCATTTAAATTCATCTGATGCCCGTCTTGCGCGGTCAATATTTTCATCAATTTTCTATTTCATGCATATAATCATTTGTAAATTGATCATGTATTACAGAAATATATATCAATTTTCTATGTCAAAGAGAAAATAGAGAATGTATATATTGGGAGGGTGTTGGCAAAGTGTTATAATGTGGAGGGAGCGTTACAAAGTTTATGTTGTGCAAAGTGGGCGGTGGGTCGAAAAAGTTTGGGAATCTATGGTCTACACCCTCTGCCTGATATATTAAACATGGATCGTCCTTAAGTTGAACGCGATGTTCATCGGCAGAGGAGTCAATCTGCTAAATCATCAACAACAAATGTTGTATTAGTAAACACATTAGATAAGGATACTAAAAGTGATATTGAAAAATGTGACTTCCACTGAGAAATTGATCCAGAGCACCTACGAAGCAAGTGGACTAACCACTATGTTGTCGAAGCTCACATCTATTTCTTAGTAAAGCAGACACATTTTAAAATGCATTTGCTCTTGCATGTTGATCTTGCCAACGCTGCTGTTCTTTCTTCATTCTTTTGTCGTCACGCTGTTACCGCGTTATTTTCCAGTTTCGGGGTTTTCTGTTTTTATAATACGCTGTCGCCCGTCTGCCCAGCGTGTTCGTAGCACGTTGGACTACGGGTGACTATCCCTCTGTGTGTGCGGGTTCAATTCCGCGGGATGGCAGAAAAAGCCACAGATTCCTCAGATTTACGATGTTCGTGGCACCGAACCGAAGGGTTACGATGTCCATGACACCGAGCCGAAGAGCTGAAAAAACTCAAGTGCTTCTGGATCGGAAAAAAAAAAATAATAATGCGCTGTTCTAGTGGCTTGGGAGATAATTATTTTGCTTTTATAATGTTGTTACTGACACGAAATGCATTGCAATTAGTTTTTCATTTTGCAAGCCATTTTGAAAATGCAATAAGCTGTTACATTTAAATACATTTTATTTATAGAGCTCTGTACCTCTGAAGTCAGCAAAAGTCCGCCTGCACGGATAGGGACACCAGTCAAATGCTAAAGCAAGCTTTCACGCTAAAATCAGTCAGAAGCGTCATACAAGACGTCATGGATAACGCCAGAATTCCCAGCAGGCGAACGCAGAAGAAGATATATCTCTGTGGCGAAGTGGATAAAATGTTTGCCTTGTGTTCTGAATGTTATCCATTTCGCTGCTACATACTTTCCGAAGACGGAGCTAAAAGTAGCTACTCTTTGTTTCTAGATCACAAACGTGAATATACGCCTAAAGCAGTGACAGTAGAAATTTATAACGTGTTAACACGTCTTTAGCGCACAGAGGAGAGATAATAACAGACGTGTTAATGCGTCTTAAGAAGTGAATGTGAGAAACGTCTATACACCTCCTTAGCAGCTAAAGTGCTATAATCTGAATTCAGTAACATTTGAATTTTGTCAGGATATTTCTGCTGAAGATACAGAGTTCGCACTTTGTGCAGAACTATCAGCAGGTGGCGTACCTTTTCTCACAAAAGAGAGGGAACTATAGTAAAAACTTCAGTGCAATGAAGTCAATATTTCACCTTTAGACGACGCCTCTTAAAGATTCCACTCATCGTGCTATCACAAATTGCTATTTATATTAGCAAAAAAAATAAAAAATCGATGTGCTTATTTCATTGCCACGTATCTGTGATCTCACAATTTTCCGTGAAAGTGCAACAACTGGATTTAGATCGAATTTACTGTTTTAGATCCTTCGCTCTATCAACAATTTCAGTAAAGTCGATTAGCTCAGCTGCAGGTTGAGAGGAGCAAACGTTGTTTTACGTTGAGCTAGAAGAGATTACGATCAGAATATCTATCCAATGGCTGCTAGGTAGTCGTGTATGTATATATAATCGTAATAAGGGCCCTGATTATGTATATGTTTGTAAAAGGGAAGCTGAGAATATATATGTTCGTAATAGGGGCGCTATGTATATATATATGTGTGTGTGTGTGTGTGTGTGTGTGTGTGTTCGTAATTGGGGCGCTGGTGTATATATATATGTTCGTAATAGGGGCGCTATGTATATATATATGTGTGTGTGTGTGTGTGTGTGAGTGAGTGTGTGTGTTCGTAATTGGGGGCGCTGGGTGTATATATATATGTTCGTAATAGGGGCGCAGAAGAAGCATATGTTCATAATAGGCGCGGTAAATATATATATATTCGTAATAGGGCGTGAGTATATATATTTTCGTAATAGAGACTGAGTATATATACATATATATATGAGTTTATTATATGGTGCAGATATATATATATATATATATATATATTCATAATAAGGGCGCTGAATATATATATATTGTTGCTCCTAAGAAGGGCGCTGAGTATGTGAATATATGTTCCTCTAACCTTACTCCAACTTCAGAAGTACTTGTAAATTAGATATCCAAGTATGTGATCAGTGCCATCTATAGTTTACCAATGTACCAGCCATCTATAGTTTACCAACGTACCAGCCTTCTATAGTTTACCAATGTACCAGCCATCTATAGTTTCCTAGCACTATAGTTCAAGTACCAGCCATCTATAGTTTACCAAAGTACCAGCCATCTATAGTTTACCAAAGTACCAGCCATCTATAGCTTACCAAAGTACCAGCCATATATAGTTCGTACCAATAGTACCAAGTACCAGCCTATATAGTTTACCAAAGTACCAGCCATATATAGTTTACCAATGTACCAAGTACGTACATACAATTTTTGCCCCAGGCTGGACTTGAACTCCAGAACGTCACACCTGCATGTAGTAGTTAGCCTAGTGTATTATCAACCTCACTATTGTCAACCCCTTGGTCATGCTCTGACTACTACTTCTTCTTCTTCGCTCCATATCGATAACTTGTTAACCACTATGTGTGATTTGTATGGAATCTGAACCTAAGAGCGATAGTACACTGTGCCAGTTATACACCTACAAATATTCCAGCACATCCGATTTCTGTGATGCTTTTTATTTACTAATTTAGTTTCCATATGTTCTTTATCAGTTGTCATGTCTTACGACATGCCGTGTAGGTAACAGTGGTACTATTCTTTACTTCCCCTGTTCCCAGCGGGGCCCTCTGTTCTCACATGGGCGGTGGTCTTAACAAGTCTCGTATTCATGACTAGGCGATGGGCTCCTAAATAAAGATAATGCATGGGCGGTGGTCTTAACAACTCTCGTATTCATGACTAGGCGATGGGCTCCCAAATAAAGATAAGGGTCATTAGTGTCCATTGTTTGTCTATTACAGTCTCGTATTCATTGACTAGGCGATGGGCTCCTAAATAAAGATAATGCATGGGCGGTGGTCTTAACAACTCTCGTATTCATGACTAGGCGATGGGCTCCCAAATAAAGATAATGGTTCAATTTCAGAGATTGTCCATTTTTTTTTTATTTGGTCAGGGATTCTCATACATTTGTCTAATGCCTACGTCTTCTTCTTCTTCTTTGCGTTCGTTCTTTACAACCAATTTAATCACTCTTTGTGATATGTTTGATCTTTGCCAAGAACGTGTAAACGTTGCACATTGGTTTGTAGGCCCTAAACGCATGACTTCTACACGTTTAGGGCATGTGCATCCGATTTCACCCAAACCTCCTTAGTCGCCTCTTACGACATGCATGACAGGTTACAGTGGTTCTATTCTTTACACTCCAAATTTGGTCCCCGGTAACCACTCGGTCGCAATGTCTACTTATTTACTAAGATCATTGGTTTCAGTGCTTCCCTCTGTGTTGTTAAAACTCGTCATTCAAATAAACTGCATCAGCGATTTACATACGTCGTTAAAGTGCAGTAAAAATTCACTAATCATTTCTTTTTAAAACTGTCGTCAGTACCGCATTTTTAAAACGATCTAGGACAGGCCAATAACAACATAACCAATAACAACATAACTAATAACAACATAACTAATAACAACATAACTAATAACAACATAACCAATAACAACATAACTAATAACAACATAACTAATAACAACATAACTAATAACAGCAGCTAATGACCGGGAAATCATAACGACAGAGATGAGCTGTCTTAGAAGAGCTACAAGTGTGACAATAAGAGATAAAATTAGAAATGAAGAAATCAAAAGAAGACTGGATGTGAAATCAGTCATGCAATTCATAAAAGAACAACAAATTAAATGGTTTGGACACCTGATAAGAATGTCCCTGGTATCGCCTACCACAGAGAACTAAACAGAAAAAGTATAATGAGTACAAAGCAAGAGGAAGAAAACGCAAAAGATGGAGCGACGGCATCAAGAACAGCCTTACAATAATGATTATCAGCTTACAAAGTATCTTACAAAAATCACACACGAGACCACTACGTTTCCTCCCCCCCCACCCCCGCCCCAACTTTATAAAGATGTAAAAGGGGTAGATGAGTGGTAGGACAGGTGGAACGAGTGCCTTAGTAAATTATTGACCGCATGTCTAATGCAGTCGTCGCGAAGCTGTTCAGGCTAGGATTTGTCATTTATGCCACGTAACAGAAAAATATCTTTTCTTTATCGTAAACTGAACACGGCTCTCCAGCATGGGAGCTGCTCTCTAATCCATTCGTCCAGATGCTTCTCTAATAATCATACCATGGGATATTTGGGATAACACGAAGATAGGCCCATATACTTCTTTGACCAACGGAACTATGCTTGATGAGGTGGTCAACATTTTTTATTATTTTATTTTTCTTAAACCCTACCCGGCTGTGCTACCGAGAGTTTGCCTATTGACTTTATGAAGGTACACTCTCATACCTTGTGACCACAATCAAGCATTAGACACTTCAATTTGATCTTATCCACAAATCTGAGAAGCGATCACATCATCCTCTTTTACTTCTCACGGTTTCTCTGGTACCCAAATTGATTCTGAACCGACCTAAGAACCTCTGCGGTCAGAACAGAAAACAACATCTCTAGGGGGTTTCAACATGAAGTCACGCGTCTACGAAGTAAGTACATTTGCTACTGAACAATCGCGGCTCTCTCTCCACAAACAGCACCATAATTTTACGGATGAAGAAAACATGACATGTTTTTATAGTGTCCATCAATGCCATTATAGTTTCATCGCTTGAAAAGACACCCACTTGTGTTCCTATTTGGTAAGTTTCCCTATTACAACTGGCTGGTATCTGGACACCAAGAATTCACTTAATACCCGCTTGAATGCTTATGTAATAACTTGCAAATAAGCTATCAGACTAATCGAGCGTTTGAGAACAACATGTTATTGGGTTTGGATGTTGTCTGAGACCTGAGAATAACAGGTTATTAAGAGTACATATTGTTTGAAAATTGTTATTAAGTGTACAGATTGTTTAAAATTGTTATTGAGGTATATTGTTGTACAATTGTTTGAAAATTGTTATTAAAGTGTACAGATTGTTTGAAAATTGTTATTAAGTGTACAGATTGTTTGAAAATTGTTATTAAGTGTACAGATTGTTTGAAAATTGTTATTAAGTGTACATATTGTTTTGAAAAATTGTTATTAAGTGTACAGATTGTTTAAGAGAGAGTAAAGCTTATTATTGAGTGTACAGAATGTTTGAGATAACATGTTATTGAGTGTACAGATTGTCTGAGAGAACTTGTTATATTAAGTGTACAGATTGTCTGAGAGAATATGTTATTAAGTGTACAGATTGTCTAAGAGAACATACTATTAAGTGTGCAGATTGTCTGAGATAACATGTTATTAAGTGTACAGATTGTCTCTCTCTCTCTTGCGTTCCCGGCCTAGCCTGATGGACCAACTTCTATCATGAATTTTACTGTTGTTTTTAGGGACTCCGTTCCTCCGTACAGCTTTCGCGAAGCTCTGTGTGTTGTGGCCAGTACTCTTTTCGTATACCTGCTAAACGTTGACAGTCTTGCAAGACGTGTTCTGCCGTCATGTCTGCCATATTGCATGGGCACAGGCTAGTTGTGCCAATTTTAAATTTATGGAACATGTGGGCTCTGAGCTTGTTGTGGCTGGTACGGAGGCGAAATATGGCAACTTGTTCACTGCGAGAGAGACCATAGTATCCGTCACTGTCTGTGTACTGCGGGTGGTCTTTTGCCCATTTGCTTCGATAGTGCGAACCGATGGTTGTTTTGACTTCCTCATAGCTGATCTCGAGATCAGTCTGGGGTAGTCGCCCGCCCTCTTTGGCTAGCTTGTCGGCCGCTTCGTTTCCTCTAATGTTGCAGTGTGACGGTATCCACTGGATGACAGTGCGTTTGAGTGAACTCGTTAGTTCAGCGAGGGACGTTTGAGCTCATTCATCTCAGTTTTGCCGACGCATTTGAGTGCCGTGATGACCGATAGAGCATCGGTGAATATCACGACCTTGTTGCGTGTAGTGTTTCTTCTCTCCAAGATCATTTCGGCCGCCTCTTTGATTGCCTCTGCCTCAGCTCGGTAGTTATTCGAGTATTTGCCAGTTGCAATCGCTTTCTTGACCGTGACTTTCTTTGAGATTTTAAGCACTATTCCTCCTCCGCCATCGCTTATTGCGTTATTTGCCGATCCGTCCGTGTAGACGTGCGTCCACGTACAGATTGTCTGAGATAACATGTTATTAAGTGTACAGATTGTCTGAGATAAATGTTATTATGTACGATTGTCTGAAAAGTTATTAAGTGTACTGATTGTGTGAGATATGTTATTACGTGTACAGATTGTTTGAGAGAACTTATTATTAAGTATACAGATTGTTTGAGAGAGCGTGTTATTAAGTGTACAGATTGTTTGAGAGTGCGTTATTAAGTGTACAGATTGTTTGAGAGAAATTTGTTATTAAGTGTACAGATTGTTTAAGAGAACTTGTTATTAAGTGTACAGATTGTTTAAGAGAGCGTGTTATTAAGTGTACAGACTGTTTGAAACTAGAGGAGATATGTGGTCCTGTTTGTCTTTCTTTTGTTAGTACAATTATATTCTTCGTTAATGAGTCTCTCAATGATATCATAATCATGTAGTGGGAAGGAGATGGGGGGGGGATGGCCTGCGTGCCTTAATGACCCTGATAGCTACGGAAACATTGCTCTTGACAGGGTTACACAAACCGGAAATGTCAACGGAGAAAAGTCAGACTAAATGTGGTCTCCTGGGCCTCTATTTTTGGGGTTGTTCAATGGGCTAACTAGTCATCTATTTGAAATATGGAGCAGTTACAGAAACTAAAAATAAATTCTTTAACAATACTGCCATATATGTATCTATTCTCTATTCTTGTTTTGCCTTTCAGAGTTTAGGTTATGCCCAGGTTATGGACAGGTTATGTAGAGTTCTAGCAACGGCCCTCGAGTTCGCCTCGTACATGATATTTTCTACCATCTCTGATATTTATGAAGTCCATCGTTTGCGTGGGCGACTGTTGGTCTTGAAGAAACTATTTTAATTGAAGAGTAGTGCATGTTGTGGTGCACTGCTGGACGTGAATTGTGTTACAAGGCCGACTCATTTGGTTTGTTGCTTCTTAATATGGTCTAGCACTGGTGTTGTTCCTATCACGTCTCCAATGGTCTCATTTTTTAATCTTATCTCTCCTTGTTACCCCTGCTATTTTCCGCGGCCACATCATATCTGTTGTTGTTTACAAGCTCCGAGCCCACATGTTCCATAAACTTAAAATTGGCACAACTAGCCTGTGCCCCTGCAAAATGGCAGACATGACGGCAGAACACGTCCTGCAAGACTGTCAACGGTTAGCAGGTATAAGGAAAGAGTCATGGCCACAACACACAGAGCTTGCGAAAAGCTCTACGGAGTCCCTTAAAACCACAGTAAAATTCATGATAAAATTGGTTCATCAGTCTAGGCCGGGAACTTCTTCTTCTTCAGCGATCTCTCTAGGGCGGGAACGAAGAGGAGAGGATATCTGTTGTTGTTTCTCTTTTTTTGATTTCTGTAAGTGTCCAAATTTTAATACTGATAGCAATGACGAAACACTTGAACAAAAAGTACTGTAGTTTTACAAAATACAAAAAGTACTGTAGTTTTACAAAATACAAAAAGTACTGTAGTTTTACAAAATACAAAAAGTACTGTAGTTTTACAAAATACAACAAGTACTGAAGTTTTACAAAATACAAAAAGTACTGTAGTTTTACAAAATACAACAAGTACTGTAGTTTTACAAAATACAAAAAGTACTGTAGTTTTACAAAATACAAAAAGTACTGTAGTTTTACAAAATACAAAAAGTACTGTAGTTTTACAAAATACAACAAGTACTGTAGTTTTACAAAATACAAAAAGGCTTTTTGGTCGAAACGTTGCTGCGTATTATATCGGGTAGAACTGGATGCCAGAAGGACAGAGTGGGGAGTGTGTTCAACCAGCGAGCCACAGCAAACATCAGTCTGCATACTCTTTGATATCTTTTGGGGAGACTGAGCACCTATAATCTGCGGGGAGTGCAATTGACGTCAGTTTAGAAACAAGTAACCAATACTTCATCATCATCAAATTGCTTGTTCTGAGCAGAACTTTGCCACTCCAACAGTCCTTCGGAATTTCTCTCTCTCTTAGGCCAGATGTCCCGCAACCGCAGCCGTCATGTTCAAGCCATCAGTTGCTTTCTGAATCCATCTTCTCCGTGTTCTTCCTCTTCTCCTCTTTGCATGTATGTCTCCTTTCATGATGATCTTCTCCAGCCCTTCGTGTCTTTTGATATGTCCAAAATACTTCAATTTTCTCTTCCTTATTTGCAGCATTAGCTAATTTTCTTTCATTTTGGGTTCTTTCTGGATAGATCTATTTGTTCTTTTCTCTGTCCATGATATACGGAGGACTCTTTCGTAACACTTATATTCAAAAGCAATTATATGTTTTTCACTGCCTTGTTAAATGTCCATACTTCACACCCATACGTTACCACTGGGAATATGCATGCTCATAGTATTCTGATCTTTATTAATACATCACATACAACAAATACATCAATCGTACAAATAAAGAAAATATTAATAAATTGATTGTGATAAACATTTCATCAACAATTCCAACTAAAACATGTACATAACTAGATTTTTCCTATCTTACTCTTTTTTTGACAACTTGCAATGTTCAAAATATCAGAGAGATTAATTAGCACCCTCTTACAGGACGGGGTTGGCATCAGGTTGACAAGTGTACAGGATTGACAAGTGTTCTTGTTTTTTTCTTTGTATGTGTATGTCTTAAAGAATAATTCATCAATCTATTTTCTGCTTCACCATTTTTGTATTCATCCCTAGAATTCCTCTCATGCTTTCAATTTACTGAATTTGTAAATCTCTCAATTATTTTCTTGTATTTTTTGGGGCATTCCTCTGTCACTCTGTGTCAGGGCCGCTTATTTCATTTCCCTCAATCCTCTCTCCGGCTTCATCTATGTCTATTCTTTATGCCTTCATATTTTTTTACAATCTGTTCTTTATTTTTAAATTTAACTCTTTAGCCTCTCTTAGCCGATAAACCGGCTCTCAGTATTTCTTAAATGACACAAAGCCTGTATACTGGCTAATTAAATATTAATTCGATATAATTGAATTCGAAGGTAACAGAAATTACTAAGTGAAAGAATTAATTTCCTGCTGTTCAATGTTTTCTTAATATCCGTTAACCCCCGTTGTCTTGATCGTTCCCAATCCTGTCTACCAGAAACCGTGATCACAGTACTATTATGTTATGTTATGTTATGTTATGTTATGCGATCGACTACATGAAATATTAGACCTTTCTTCTCTACAGTAGCCTTCACAAGCTCCATTTGTTCACAGTACCCACGAGAAGATGGTTAGTATATCTTTTCTCTCTACCGCGAAGACTACACTATCTGGCATGTCCAAAATTAATTTTTAATTCTTCCACTCGACTTAGTGTCTGAAACTCCCACATAAATTGACGTCTACTGTATTGAGGACATCGGTTCTGGCCATACTTCTGCCAGCTTAAGTCGGGGCATTGTTTGCAAGAAATTCAGCACGCTTGTTACCCTGCATTCCAGCATGCTCATGTGTGTACAGCCAGAGCCAACTATAAACGTATTGGCCTTCGGACTCGGATAAGAATTATGGGAAATCAGACCACAACTACACCACATGCTCTTACATTCCAGTAATGGTGTATATAGACGAATTAATTTTAAAATCAACACAAAATGCTAAATCGAAGTTATATTATGCAAAATGTTAAGTTTAACAATAGGAAATATCAATATTATGAAAATTTTTCACCAATAAATAACCATAGACTCATAGAATTGAGTAAAATTGAAAAAAAACGTGCAGTGTTCTATCAAACATCCGTGATTTCCAGCCCCCTTTTCTGATCTAGGTCAGGAATCCCTGATCAGTTATCTGGCCTGTTATCTAGAGTTGGCTGTGGTACAGCAAAGTCAGTGTTTTTAGATGTGACTTCCCAGTGCTGACCGCCCATTTAGCAAAGACTTAGAGATGCAATCTTTTGAAGCATATTCATCGACTCTGATAATAGTATGGGTACGTCAATGAAAACAAAGCTAAGAATACTAAGATCATGCATATTCGCAGTGGCAACGTATGGGTGCGAAGCATGGACATTTAACAGAGCGGTGGAAAAACATATACCTGCTTTGGAATATACGAGCTACAGCATAGTCATCCGTATATCATGGACAGCGGAGAACACATAGATCTATCCAGAAGGAACTAAAAATCAAAGAAAACTGGCTAATGCTACAATTAAGAATGAGAAAATTGAAGTATTATGGACATATAAAAAGACATGAAGGGCTGGAGAAGATCATCATTGAAGGAGACATCTCAACAAAAATAAGAATAGGAGGACCACGGATAAGATGGATTCAGGATGTAACTGACGGATGCAGAGGCCGGACATCTGGCCTCTGAGAGAAAGATATTCTGAAGGACTGTTAAGGTGGCAAAGCTTTGCTCAGGACAAACAATTTGATGATGATGTTGATGATGATGTTGATGATGATGTTGATGATGATGTTGATGATGATGTTGATGATGATGGGTACATTATTACTGCTCCCACTAAGACACTCAGCATTGCCATCTGATAATTTGGTGTTGGAGAACGATCCAAGTGAAGCCTTACAATGGTTTATTTATCCCTAATGCATTGAGCAGCATAGATAGTGCTCTTATCCTAAAGTCCCAGGGCATTCAGTCTGGCTATTCTCTTGACTTGACTTACTTCACTCATTCCTCTCTGTTCCTCGTGGAGCATAAGGCTTCAACAATCCTTCATCACTTATCCTGATCTCTGGTTATCTTTATGGTCTCACAGGATAGTTCATCATCTCTTAGTTCCCCATGAAGACTCCGCCTCCACATCTTTTAGGACATCTCTTTTTCTACACTCGACTGTGTCTTCCATCTGACCGACCCATCGCCATTTGCTCCTTTTAACCTGGGTCATCATGGGTTCCTATCTTGTTCTTATCCACAGATCCGTGTTTGCAATTCTGTTATACCATCTCAGTCTGAGAATACCCAGAAGACTTTCGTTGAGAAAGTTCTGAATCTTATTTGTATTTAACTTGGTGATTCACCACTTTTCGGAGCCATAAAGCAACTTAGCTTTCATATTTGAGCTAAATTTCCTGAGCTTTGTTTTAGTGGAGATAGCAGTAGATTTCCACATACATCAGCTTTCACATTTGAGCTAAATTTCCAGAGCTTTGTTTTAGTGGAGATAGCAGTAGATTTCCACATACATCAGCTCCGCTCTTGAGTGGGCACACAATGTGCAATTCTCCCAGTTCATCACGGCTATGTATAAATAACAAGGAAGATGACAAGATAATGAAAAAGGGGATGTATTAATCAGAACTGGAGACGGCATTTTTTTTAGGAACAAAAGGATGATAGACTATTCGTGTAGACTATAAAGAAAACGGTCAGAGACTGGGAACGGTGACAGACAATTGTTTAAGTCCCATGCTCCACGAGGATTGTAGATAAATAAGTAAAGTCCAAAAGCAAAGGATTAATTCATTGCTCCGGGTTTCCCCTTATGGCTCCGTCCTCGTCAGCAGAGATGGCATTATATATGCCGAGATCATTGCACAAAGCACTACCTCCGTAGCTCCGGCATCAATCCTACGAATCTCATGAAAAAATTTCACGTGTATCTCGCTCCGGATTCGAGCCCCCAACCTTCAGTATGACAAGCAAACGACTTAAACCCTTCACCATTGAGACCTTCTGGTCAAGTAAAGTACTGTGAAGTAATTCATTACAATATATGTACAACACGTTATTGGGTCAAATGGCGAGAGCCCATGCACTGATAAATTATTGAAGAATAAGAAGAACATGAAAAATAATACCAGTAGTTAAAGGAGAAAAACTGAGAGACATTTTTAAATGCATCCAGTGACGGCTCGTCATTAAGGGCCAGTGGGGCCGGGCTCCACCAAAAATAATGTATAACATGTATTTATTCATTTATACATTAAAATATAGCAACCCAAAACCATGATTTATCCAGAAAAAAATGTCTGGCCCCACCAACAAAAATGATCACGAGCCGCCACTGACTGCATCAATATAGTCTTGGCTAGCTAGGAAGGTTAAGATGGTTGATGTTTTAAAAAAACGTGTCGGATACAAAAGAAATGTTTTAACAACAGCTGTATACTTCAATCTTGTCGTGCTGTGGACCCTGAAGACATCATTCTGAATAGCAGACAGAGTTAGCTTAATGTCTTTACTGTCTGGTTATCTTACATGTCATGTGAGTGGACATTAGTTCACGCGCATGCGTGAATGTATGCATGTCGGGTAGTTGAGCTGTCAACAGTAAGATTTCCAACATGGCGTTTACCTCACTTCCTGCAAGAAAGCGTTGATGAAAAGTTCATCCGTTTTTTTCCCTTCCGCTTGATGCACTCTTTTCATTTTGTCTTGTTATTTATTCTCTTTCCCTCTCTCTCTCTCTCTCTCTCTTTTCTCCCTTTCTCTTTATCTCTGGTGGTCTCATTATTAGTCCCTAGAAAGTAATTTTTAATAAGGATACCATATTTTATAGTAACTGTGCCGTAAAGGTAACCTGCTATCATCTTCTTCTAACGCTACATAACGACCACTTGTTAACCACTCTGTGTGATTTGTATGTGATCTGAGCCTGAGAGCAAGTGTACGTTATACCAGCTATGCGCCTTCAAGTAGGCCAGCACATCCGATTTCTGTGATGCATTTTATTTACTACGGAAGCTTCCTAGGCCACTACCTCAGTCGCCTCTTACGACATGCCTTGTAGGTCGCAGTGGTAGTATTATTTGCTTCCCTTGTGGGCCCTGGCACCACACAGGAGGTGGTAACCTCTAATTCCACAGGTACTCGGCTAGTTTTCCGAGTGGAGTGTTCTGTATATTTTTTTTACAGATAACCCTGATCTCAATGTAGGTACGGTCAAGCTCCTACTCCTACCAGAGACGAATTTTAAAACGGAGACCATTGTGTTTAAGTTGAGTATGTAAACGAACCCGTGGAGGGTTAACCCTTTCGCTGCTACATACTTTCCGAAGGCTGAGCTAAAAATAGCTACTCTTTGTTTCTAGATAACAAACGTGAATTTACGCCTATAGCAGTGACAGTAGCAGTGTATAACGTGTTAACAGGTCTTTAGCCCACCGAGGAGAGATAATAACAGACGCGTTAATGCGTATTTAGAGGTGAATGGGAAAAACGTATATATACGTCCTTAGTAGCTAAAGGGTTAAAACCGATATGAGTAGGCTACAAAACAGCTGCCCGAGCAAAAACCATACAAAATTATTATTAAATTTATAATAAATTTTCATCAACTTCAAAATGACATCAGGGGCTTTGCCGATGCTGCAGAGTTAGTGCACTGTCGCTGAAATTTTCACGTGTAAGAAATAGATCAAAGTACACATGGTTGTTCACCGAAGTGCAATAATGATGTTCCTATCAATCAATCAATCAACGAATCTATTAATCAATCAATTAATCAATCAATCAATAAATCAATTAAAGACATATCGGTCGAGAATGTAAATGTTGCGAAATATGACGAACTTAAAAAATGAGTAGGTGAACCACTCCGTGAATGCACGAATGAGCGAGAATTGATAAGTGTGTACAAGAATGAGAGGGTGAGTGAATGAGTGAATGGGTGAGTAAGTGAGTGGGTGAGTGGGTGAGTGAGTGAGTAATTTTATCTGTGAGTTTCTTTTAAAGAGGTATTTTGAGTTATTATTCTTTCTGCAAGGGAAGCACAGATCAATGCTGTAATAGAAAACATAGATGCAGTAAAGCAAATCAAATAATATTACGGAACACTGCGTAGACATACTCTTTGGTGTAAATCATAAATCTCTAGTATACGGTGAAAGATGATCGTAAAAGAGCAATGAATACACACAGCAGCCGACATGTGACCGTTCCAATAACCAGTCTTAGAAGGGTTGTAAATGTTCCTATACCAGAACTACCTCACCCAGTCATCTGCAAAGTAGGAAGTGCTCTTTGGCGTAGACACAAGTCAATATATACGGTATTAAAAGCGTCTATGATACGATGCAGAAGGAACGTCGCACTCAGTCAGAAAAGTTGCAGTACAAAAGGCTCTTTGGCGTAGATCCAAGCCAAAATATACGCATTATAAAGCGTCTATCAAACGATGCAGAAGGAACGCCGCACTCAGTTAGAAAAGTTGCAGTACAAAAGGCTCTTTGGCGTAGATCCAAGCCAAAATATACGCATTATAAAGCGTCTATGATACGATGCAGAAGGAACGCCGCACTCAGTTAGAAAAGTTGCAGTACAAAAGGCTCTTTGGTGTAGATCCAAGCCAAAATATACGCATTATAAAGCGTCTATCAAACGATGCAGAAGGAACGCCGCACTCAGTTAGAAAAGTTGCAGTACAAAAGGCTCTTTGGCGTAGATCCAAGCCAAAATATACAGCACAACGGATCATTAAAGAGAACGTGTACGAATGAAGAAGTATTAGAAAGTGACTGTCACCGAAATAGACTCAAAACACTTCCCGTAGGAGAAAAACAGAACCCTGACCTACACCTACTATACACAAAGTGTGGGCCTAATTTTAACAGGGGTTCAACGTCAGTCGTTCTTGTCAAAGATCAATTATACAGGGTGTTCAAGATAATTGCAGCCCCATTGACAAATCGAAAGTTGCCAGATAACCTATCGCGTTGTATCAATTTACTATTTAAACCGGTTCTGACTAGCTCGTCCTACGTCACATTTGTTCATCTCCCTTTCCCGCACTACAATTACATACCGTCACACAACCTTGACCTATACTACGTCATAGCTGAACCTTCTCATTTTTCAAACATATACGCCAGATTAGCTCCATTCACAGACTGCTTTTATCTTGAACACCTTGTATATCACAATAAGAATGATAACATTGGTCACGACGAACGAACGCTAAGAAAAAGAAGATGAGAAATAATATTACAAATGGCACCAATTTTGAAATGCAAACATGTCACCGTGAGCACTATAAAAACATTGTACAACACAATCTTTCTCACAAGATTATGCTATCAGTGTCAAACCTGAACGCTGACATCAAATGATAGAAGAAAACTAGACACAACAGAAATGAAATGTTTACGAAGAATGCTGGGGTATCAGAAGAGACCCGCTTAGAAAGAAGACAGAAAACAAATGGTACAATATAAGTACTGAACGTTAAAAAAGTTGAATGAATCGACCTCATAAGTAGATTACCAACAAACAGTGCGCGTCACAGAACAAAGTTACTCCGATAAATTGTATCAATTGACAATGACTTGTTGCATAGAATGGAACATTGTGTTTTATCTTCACATTTCTTGATAACAATATGGACGCATTGCTGCTGTCAACATCACGAGTTCGCTTTTTTTCTAAGTTTCTCTTGTAATCACTAGCGATTTGTTCGATAACATAAGAACCGTTTGAGGAAGAAACAGAAGTCACTACAAATGGGCGATCTAACAAAAATATTGGAATAATTGGTTCTTACTCACAACTATATTAACATGGACAAATGCTTCTGTTCTGCAACAGCTTGATATTAAAGAGAAATGGCTGTTAAAGAGCATAACCTCAAGGGAAATTAACTATTTCGACACATCAAACGGCATGAGCGCCTAGAGAAGATCATTTTGGAGGGAATGGTACCTGAAAGAAGAATGAGCGAAAGATCTAGAACCCGATGGGTGCAAGATGTCATTGACGATCTGAGAATGACTGCCGCTGACACCGGTCATCTTGAACAGAACAGAGAGTTTTTCAGGACTGCTGTAATGGGAACCAAGTTTCGTAAGGGACAAGCTACTTGATGATGATGATGAAGATAACTCAGCACAACTAATCATTACGATACTGTATGTATAGTGTACCATATTGTATAGGTAGTGTATGTCTGGATGCAGATTTTAGGGTGGTTAGGGATTTATTGTCTGTCAGTTCACTTCGTCCGTGGTCATATTCATAGTTTCTTTAATATCTTGCAGCCATCTTCTTCTTGATCTGCCTCTGCGTCCTGGGACCCTGCCCTCAAATATTGTTCTCTCCAGGTCATCGTGACGCTATATATCTAGTAATTACAATATTGAAGTACTCAATATGACGTAATTATAATATTGAAGTACTCAATATGACGTAATTATAATATTGAAGTACTCAATATGATGTAATTATAATATTGAAGTACTCAATATGACGTAACTATAATATTGAAGTACTCAATAAGACGTAATTGTAATATTGAAGTACTCAGTATGACGTAATTATAATATTGAATTACTCAATATCTAGAAATTACAACCATAAAGTACTCAATATCACGTAATTACAATATTAAAATACTGTACATCTAGTAAGTACATTATGTATGAAATATGTTGCACTTCAAATCCTTCTTATCCTCCACGTTATATGTTAGGCAAGGAACTGACAAGCATATCCTATCACAAATAATGTGCTACAGAAACTGAAATAACAAGCTTTGAAAGAGTCTCTCACTCGACATGTACAAAAATTGATAGGAAATCGGCAGGTCAACAACAGTAACGATCTCTAGTATAGTTATGTGTCAAACATAATATAAAGAGGATTTACATGAAGCTTCTAAAGGCGTAAGTCGTGTCAAAATTCGTCCCAAGGTTCCTTCATCACGAACGAGTAATCGACTGTATCGTCAAATATACGAACTAGCCCCATATTTGAACTATACTGTTGTTAATCTATCTATCTATCTATCTATCTATCTATCTATCTATCTATCTATCTATCTATCTATCTATCTATCTATCTATCTATCTATCTATCTATCTATCTATCTATCTATCTATCTATCTATCTATCTATCTATCTATCTATCTATCTATCTATCTATCTATCTATCTATCTATCTACCTACCTACCTACCTACCTATCTACCTGCCTGCCTGCCTGCCTGCCTGCCTGCCTGCCTGCCTGTCTGTCTGTCTGTCTGTCTGTCTGTCTGTTTGTCTGTCTGTCTATCTGTCTGTCTATCTGTCTATCTAATTGTTGAACCATACATCTGATGGCAAATTAGAGTGACTCTATTGTGAAGCGGTTACGATGTTTGTCTTGCGTACTGAAGGTTGTGGTTTGAATCGGGATCACGTCGTTTAGCTCACATTAACATTTCTTTTCAGAAAAATTCTAGAAATGTTGTTGTAGTTACGGAGCTCGTGCTTTGTGTGACACACTCAGCATGTGACTTGCACGGTTGCCATCTCAGACCGAGAGGGACGGAGTCATATTGGTAAAACAAGTGCAATGAGCTCAATCCATTGTCTTTAGACTGTTTCCTATCTGTAAGCCAGCATCGAATTTCAGCATTTTTATGATAGTCTGCGAAAGATCATTACGATTTTATGCTGTTCTGAAAATGGCGTCCGGAGGTCAATTTTTGCAAGATGATCTTTCGTTTATAGCAGCGATCACCAACCTGGTGTCCGCTGACCCCCCAGGGATTCGTGGGATTCTCCCAGGGGGTCCTCTAGCGCTTGAAGAAATATTATGAACTTTGATATTTTAAACAAAAAATAGGTTTTAAAAATATGTATACAATCAGTGGTAAACTAGTATCGCTGAGAAATGAAAGGTTACGGACGGACTAGGTGATCTCCAAAGTCATACTCGATGTCGTTGTCTCGATAGAGTCTAAATGTCTGACAGGACAAAATTAAAGAGTAGCTGAAGTTTCCCGCTGTCTGAGAATATTGTTTACTATTGTAACACACAGATAATTAATTCCTCTCCATTTTCATATATAGAAACTTTTAGGTCCGTGGCAGCAAATGAATTTAAGATGGTCCGTGGTAATGCAAAGTTTGGGAACCGCTGGCTTAGAGGAAAGTGGAAAGCAATAACTGTAGTTATGTTATGTTATGTTATGTTATGTTTGCGATCGACGTCATGGCACTTGCGAATTCCCGTGCGGGCTCTGTCCTCCGCTCCAGCAGCCATCTCAAAGTCGAGTTGCTCACGGGACAAGTTGATTAGTATATCTGCTCTCTCTCTCTCTACCACGAAGACAACACTCTCTGGCATGTACGAACTTATCTTCTAAAATAATGTTAAATATAACTTTGGTTACGCTTAATGTGTACAGCTACTACATGTAACTTACTTTGTACAGCTGTTAAATATAACTTTGATTTGTACAGCTGTTATATGTGAGTGTATTTTGTGCAGCTGTTATATTTAAGCTGGAGGTTGATTGGACATGTATGTCGTATGCCAGTAGGGGAATTGGATAGGACAGCTCTCAGATGGACAGTGGAAGGGAAGACAAGACCTGGACGTAAAGAGGAAACATTGAGAAGAAGAACTGTGGAGAGAGAGAGTTAAAGGAGTGCGGCCTGACGTGGGAGACGGTTGGTAGAAAGGCAGCAGAACGGCAACAGTTGAAGTCTCTTGTGGAAGTCTTATGTGTCAATCGGGACACGAAGGAGATATAGATATAGCTAAGCGTATTTTGTACAGCTGTTACATTTCTGTCAACAGAAGTAACTGTCAGACGTGACCGACAGACAGAACTACAGAATTTATATTTTCTAAGGCGTGTCTTAAAATAGAGATTGAAAAAGATCTGTCAAGCGAACATTAAACAATCATTGAAGACTGATAAATGATTTAAATAACATTGATACTGGATATGTGTGAATATAATTCTTTGTTACTTGATTATCTATTATTGTCTGGATCCGAAAGTACTGATTTCCCCTATGAAAAGTACTCGTTACTTTATCACTGCTGGATCCGAAAGTTCTGATTTCCCCTAAGAAAAGTACTCGTTACTTTATCACTGCTGGATCCGAAAGTACTGATTTCCCCTAAGAAAAGTACTCGTTACTTTATCACTGCTGGATCCGAAAGTTCTGTTTTCCCTAAGAAAAGTACTCGTTACTTTATCACTGCTGGATCCGAAAGTTCTGATTTCCTCTAAGAAAAGTACTCGTTACTTTATCACTGCTGGATCCGAAAGTTCTGATTTCCCCTAAGAAAAGTACTCGTTACTTTATCACTGCTGGATCCGAAAGTTCTGATTTCCCCTAAGAAAAGTACTCGTTACTTTATCACTGCTGGATCCGAAAGTACTGATTTCCCCTAAGAAAAGTATTCGTTACTTTATCACTGCTGGATCCGTAAACAATATTCGTTATATAGCACATTAACCGGGATATGATGCCTGGTATGATTTCGAAAGATTATAATTGATAGTTCCTTTTTAAAATGAAGAATTTACAAGTTTTCGTTAAGTAGTGCTAAACTGTTAAATTGTGAAAACTTGTAAATAACCCACAGTGTGTTGTCTGGGGAGCAAAGAATAGTAACACTGCGACCTACAAGGCATGCCGTAAGAGGCGACCAGAGTTAAGAGCCTAGGGAACTTATTTACAAAGGAACCTCGACATGTATAATCATCACAGACAGATGTTGTGACATTGTTGCTGTCATTATCAAGACATCTCTCTCTCTTTCTCTCAGTTTTCAGAGGACTATCATCATAGCACTCCGGGCACGTCCATAGGTACTCGGATCTCCGCCGCAAAATATCTAGCAGCGTCCAGCGGCCCAACACGCCAGTTCGATTTTGATAACCATTTATAACTGGAGAATTTTAATGCAAAAAGAACATAACAACCCTTTATAACTGGAGAATTTTAATGCAAAAAGAACATAACAACCCTTTATAACTGGAGAATTTTGATGAAAATGTTTTTTAAACAAATTTCCTCGTTGTTATTTTGAATGATCGATGTTGCTGTACTTGGTCAAATATTTAAAGCGGTTTGAAGATGGCCATTTTGTTCGACCGATTTAAACAATTTATCTGACGTCTGAAATCGAATTCAATGACTTGAAGATCTGACATATTGAGAGACGTGATTTTGAGAAGAACAAAGAAACGAAATGTCGGTTTCAAGTCTGTCATTCCATGTTTACTAACTTCCGCTCGAATGATCTTTCATTTTACAATTGTTTTGCGAAGTTGAAAGTGTTTGCTTTTCCCACGAAGAAATACACAAAGATGAAAACTTGGAGAAACGTAGATTATCAGGATCATCTTTGAGGTAATCTAAAACGTTTGAAAAGTAGTGAATTCATTGATTCTGACGAAATATTGTTCATTTTAAAAATAATTAGAGAGCGGACAGACTTGTATCAACAGCATCGATTGTTGGGGAGTTGAAGATGGATGAGGGTGATGTTGTTTGGACTCTTCGCGACTGTCTGTTGGATTAAGACACTAAAATAGATGTTGAATCGATCCAGCGATTTAAGCAGTTTGGTGTTCAGTGAGAAAAATATTGAAATTTATCTTGAGATTTCGAACTTGGAATCAGAAGTCTACCAAGCAATTACACTAGTCGCTATGCAATCGCGGCTCTTAACCCTTTAGCTGCTAAGGATGTATATATACGTTTTTCCCATTCACTTCTAAAGACGCATTAACACGTCTGTTATTATCTTCCTCTGTGGACTAAAGACGTGTTAACACGTTATACATAGCTACTGTCACTGCTATAGGCGTCGATTCATGTTTGTGACCTAGAAACAAATAGTAGTTATTTTTAGCCCAGTCTTCAGAAAGTATGTAGCAGCGACAGGGTTAAATTCTACCCTAGAACATCTATCACAATTTATAGAGATGTATGTTTGCGTAAATCGAATATTTATCAAATTTGAGTTTACTTAATTAAGATATGAAAATGAATGGAAATCGTGACACATCCTTTACAGGACTTCGCCACCAACCACAGTAAACGTGTCGTCGGTTTTCTAGACACCTCATATACGTTCAGTAGTTTGCCATTATTTTCTGAACGGTGAGATCTATTTTTATCGTTTGTAAAAATCTACACCGAACAAATTTGCTTCCAAATTGCATGCAACAGAGTTTGAACCAGTTACGCTTGGGTTATGATCGAGCTCACTACCGCCTACCAGCTACAAACGCCTAAGCTATATGTACACTTAATTTATGTTACTATAATATATTACTTAAACAACACTAAATAAACAATGAAATAACACAACAAGGTGACGCATCTGGAAGGCAAATTACGTAATCACACAGTACTGTAATTTTACAAATTACAAAAACAATGACAAAATACAGCAACGTTTCGACCAACAAGGCCTTTATCAAGCAAACGAACTCCAACGAAGGCAAATTAGAACTCCAACCCATACGTTTAACTGTAAGAGTGGACAACCAATTCCATTATCCACCTGAGGAAGGTCAATAGACAATAGTTACTTAAATCGAAGAAAGACTATGTTTGATTTATCATTCTCGCACGCTATCTCCTGCTTGTATCAGATACCTTTAATCGAATACCCTATAGGGAGTATGTATTCTTATTATTGTCTTTCTTGCTCTCGAGATAGAGAGATACAGCGAAAGAGAGAGATAGAGAGAGAAAGATAGATATACCAGAAGCACTGACTTGCCCGTTATAAAGAGCACGGTTCTGTGTTATTGGATACTTCTGTGCACTGATGGTTATCGTGGGAATCATGTTTCTTCCTCTCTGATGTGTATTTGAGTTTCATAGAATATGCCCTTCTACAAACAGATCGTTACGTTACGCTCCAATCGCTATAGGACCTTTCTTTTCTGTAGTTCGTTTTCTATCTGGAATTTGCAAACATCCGAGTTCCTGTTTCTCATCCTGATACTTGTCATTCCATCTATACGTGATGAAAATTAGCGTTCGATTTATTCTCAAGCACCTTCAGATAATGTCAGTCTGTTCTGATCAGAAAATATCGATTATTGGTTCCACTATGGACCACGCTATCTCTCTCTCTCTCTCTCTTTGCCCCCTCCTCTCTCTCTCTATATATATATATATTCTTTTTATTCTTTTTCGAACGCTCCATATTCTTGTTAACCACTCTTTGTGATTTGTATGTGATCCAAGCCTAAGAGCGATTGTACGTTGTGTCAGTTATGCGCCTACAAGTAGGAGAGCACAATCGATTTCTGCGACGGTTTTTATTTACTAGGGTAGCTTCCTAGGTTCCTACATCATTCGCCTCTTACAACAAGCCTTGTAGGTCGATTTGGTACTATTCTTTGCTCCCTTGCAGACCCTGCACCCTGATTTTTAATCAATAATTTTTTTCCGATCCAGAAGCACTTTAGTTTTTCAGCTCTTCAGCTCGGTGCCATGGACTCGTAACCCTTGGGTTCGGTGCACGAACACCGTAAATCTGGAGAAGCTGCGGCTTTTCTGCCAGTCCACGGAATCAAACTGCGCTCACGGGGGCTTGTCACCCGTCGTCCAACGCGCTACAAACACGCTGAGCAGGCGGGATAACAGAGATTAAAGACATGCATTGGACAAAGTTTGAAGTAGGTAGAGAGCTATAAGATCGAATTTAGTGATATTTTTGTGTCTCTGCCGTATGTGCCTTTGAGCGCTACGAGAACTCATGATGATGATGAGGGCATACTAAGTCAAATTCACTGCTCTAGCTAAACAAGACTGGATATAAAACTGCAGGAACTTCGTTGAAAGTTATAAACGAGATTAAAGTCTGTACAAGAGACATCATTTAATATTATCATCATCTTCAAGTAGAATGTCTCCATCGCTTTCATCACAGACCACCTGAAAACACTATGTCTCTAACAAGTTCTCCTGCCTCCTCCAGCGTCATGTTCAATGTCTCTTGTCTACCCTACTGCCACCTTCGTATTGATTGTTTCCTGACAGGTACTCCAGGGACCATGCCTTTTATTACCGTTCTCTTCAAACCACTGTGACGTTTAAAGTTAATTGTATATCTTTTACAGGACTTTGCGAATCAACCCCAGCTTTTTAACGCTGTTTGTGATTTTTCTAGGCATTATTACGTTCAGTAGTTTGCCATTGCTTTCTGATCGGATGGTGCCATCGTCCTTTTGTAAAACTCCACGCGAAACAATTTGATACCAAACAGTCCGCAGCGTGATTCGAACTCCGAACGTTGGGGTTAATAAACCGAGTCACTATCCCCTAAGCCACAGACGCCACCCTGAGACGTTTAACGTGGCCAAAATATTTCCTTTTTCGAGACATGATGTTATTTATGAGCCAATGCTCCTCTATCTGCATGTATTTATGAGCCAATGTTCCTCTATCTGCATGTATTTATGAGCCAATGTTCCTCTATCTGCATGTATTTATGAGCCAATGTTCCTCTATCTGCATGTATTTATGAGCCAATGTTCCTCTATCTGCATGTATTTATGAGCCAATGTTCCTCTATCTGCATGTATTTATGAGCCAATGCTCCTCTATCTGCATGTATTTATGAACCAATGCTCCTCTATATGCATGTATTTATGAACCAATGCTCCTCTATATGCATGTATTTATGAGCCAATGTTCCTCTATCTGCATGTATTAAATGATGGTGACAGTGAATATATAAACATTATTTCAAGCGAAAGAAAGTAGAAAAAAAAGAATGTTTAAATCAGGACTAATAATCTCTTTCTTCATAACAAAACAACTTTTTATAGAAACAGCAAAAAATGTGTGAGCTTGTTGCTGCCTAACATGACGCCACCAGGCATTATGATTATTGATTGATTCATCCGTCGTGGGTCAAGGACTGATCAATAAATAAATAAACAAGAAGAAAGACACAAGTCAACAACGATCTTGTTTCATCCAGAAAGAACCATTTTAATGGAGTTGGACAAAAGGTATAATCTGTAATAGCATGACCAGCTATTTTAGTTAGATCATTTATTTTTATCTCTCTCTCTCTCTCTCGCGATCACCTGCCTAGACCGATGTAGCAGACCTCCCATAAATTCTATTCATGTGAAAATCTGATCCATGCAGCTTTAGCATTGGTGTGTTTTACGTCACATCTTCAGCACAAGCACCATTTGGAGCTCCGGTGTTTATCCTTCGGCGATGTGTCCGGTTTCAGCCAGCGTTTACTCGGTTCGCTCTCCGTTCTTTAGTCATCTAGTGTTTTTTACGGTGTGGGGTAGCTAGCTCCACGCCTAACCTCCTTAGTCGCTTCTTACGACATGCGTGGCAGGTAACAGTGGTTCTATTCTTTACACCGCAATTTGGGTCCTGGTAATCACTCGGGCGATTGTGATCTAAAAGGAAGGGGGTGGGGCGTCGTGGGCGGGGATTAGGCGCTAGTATATCAGGGGTGGGTGGCTGGGCGTAGGGATTAGGCGCAGTATATCAAGGGTGAGTCGCTGGGCGTGGGGATAGGCGCTAGATATCAAAGGGGGGCTGGGGCGTAGGGATTAGGCGCTAGTATATCGTTCCAAAGATGCTCAGCTCGCTCCCTCGCGGAAACACCGGAATATTTTTGCAAGGGATCCCTGATCTTAGTATAGGTGGGATGGAGTACTCGGTCATATCGGAGACGGACGATAGAACGCTGGTTCCGTGTTTAAATTGAGCGCGTAAAAGAATCATAGGCGCTTGAAAATCAAGAAGAGCAAACTGGAAATCAGCTGCCCGGGTAAATATGCCAATTAGAAAAATGCAAAAATAAATTATATGAAATGTTTTCATCATTTTCTAAATTACATTGAGAACACTCTCCGGTGCTACGGAGTTTGTGCACTGTCGATAAAATCTCCCTGTGCACGAACGAGGTCGGAACACACATAATTACTCACCGAAGTGCAATCATGATGATCCTATCAATCAATCAATCGATCTTATAAACAGACTGAAGTATGAATTATGTGCGCATCGATCTCTTTCTTACACAGATTCCGTAGCACCGACGACGATTCCCGATGTACTTTTGAAAATGGTGAACATTTTTGCATAAATTATTTTTTTAAACTTATTTTTACCGAAAAACAATTCCACTGTGATATGTCATCTTGACCGGAAGTCCTTTGACAGAAAGAACTTATCTCGACATTATCTGAAACATGGACAATGAACAAGCAGTTAGAAGACAGAGTTGATGCATTTGAGATGTGGATATATAGAAGAATATGCAGAGTTTCATAGACAGAAAAACAGACAAATAAACAAGTTTTAGGAAAACTAGGCATGAAGAAACAATTATTAACAGAAATAAAATTCAGACAAATAAAGTATTTTGGGCACATGACACCATGATAAAACATTTACTAGAGAGGAAAGTTTAAAGGGGGAAGAACAAGAGGAAGACCGAGAGATAAGTGGGAGGAAACTTTAAGAAATGGACAGGTTACAGTCTGGCAGTGTGAAACACCAAGGCGAAAGACAGAGGATGCTGGAGATTTATTGGAGCCAACCTTCGATGTGGAGACGGCACATAATGATGATGATTATGTTATCAGTGACAAAATTTGTTGTGAATCATGGACTATTACACAAAAACAAGAACGAAAATCCAGTCCTTCGAAACTAAATGCTACAGAAAGATCCTACGAATACCTTGGACAGAAAAAAAAAGAACACTGATGTCCTGAAAGAACTAACTGTTAAAGAGAATTGGCTGATAAACAACATACTATACAGAACAATTAGATACTTTGGTCACATCAAGCGTAACGATGGCCTGGAGAGAATAATATTAGAGGGCAGGGTTCCAGAACGCAGAGACAGAGACAGACCAAGAAGAAGATGGCTACAAGATATTAAAGAAACCATGAATATGACCATCGACGAAGTGGCTGAATTGGCTAGAGACAGAGTGAATTTCAGATGTTCTGCTAAGAGATCAACGTCCTATAAAGGATGCACACCTTGATGATGATAGTATACGCACCTTGTTGATGATATGATACGCACTTTGATGATGATAGGATACGCACTTTGATGATGATAGGATACGCACCTTGATGATGATGACAAACTGAGACGTTTACATCAAACAATAGAAGAAAGCTAATCATTGTGGAGATCAATTATCTACCAAGAATTGTGGGAGTATCAAGAAGAAACCAGTTTAGGAATGAAGTCATCAGGGGAAAAGTGGGTTCATACATTGTTCATTGTTCATTTGAGGATCATCTTCAGTGTGTTTAGACTAACAACTCCCGTTCTCTGTTGGTTGATGTATCTACTGAGGTTTCTCTCATGGTTTTCCTATCTTGACCCAAATATTGGTATGTATAACTTGTCCTATCTTGACCCAAATATTGGTATGTATAACTTGTCCAATCTTGACCCAAATATTGGTTTGTATAACTTGTCCTATCTTGACCCAAATATTGGTATGTATAACTTGTCCAATCTTGACCCAAATATTGGTTTGTATAACTTGTCCTATCTTGACCCAAATATTGGTATGTATAACTTGTCATATCTTGACCCAAATATCGGTTTGTATAACTTGTCCTATCTTGACCCAAATATTGGTATGTATAACTTGTCCTATCTTGACCCAAATATTGGTATGTATAACTTGTCCTATCTTGACCCAAATATTGGTATGTATAACTTGTCCTATCTTGACCCAAATATTGGTATGTATAACTTGTTAAACCGAAATCGAGACTACCTTTTATCTTCGTCGTTGAAATCTTCAGAGCGTATGTTTTCTTTTATAGCATTGGTGATACTGCTTATGTCCCAGAAGTCCAGTTCTCGATTGCACATTGCTTCCCAGTGAATACACTCTGTCATTGCCCTTTATCTAGAACTGACCTGGGACAAAATTGGGTAAAACCATCAGTACTGAATTTCGTAGTATAAAACGTAACAAATTAAACCGCTTTGCTACATAAATAGATTACCTATAGACAGTGCTTCAATAAAGTCAATCCTACTAAAATTTAATGGATGGATCCATGAAAAAAGGCCATCCAAGTAAAAAAAAGTTAAACCACAGAAATAGCATCTCTGTAGCTAAGTGGTTAAGCCCTTTGCCTTGTGAGTCGAAGGTCGTGGGTTCGAGTCCGGGCCATTCTGTTCACGAGTGCAGTTTTTTCCAGAGACCCTAAGGATTGTTGCTGGAGCTACGGAGTTCGTGCTCTGTGCAATACTCTCGGCAGGTGGCGGGCCATTTCTGTGGAGAGGGACCGAGCCATATGGGGTAAAACCCGGTGCAATGAAGTCAATTCTTCGGCTTTTAACCCTTTAAGCAGCAGCAGTAAAACACACTGGACACACAAGAACCCTTTCTTGAAATATCTTTTTATCCCGACGCTGTGAAGCAAAACAGTATTCGAAAAAAAACATACAAGCACACCAAAATACCCTCCAATTTTAGAAGAAAAAAACAGTTCTAGCTCTAAATCTTTTATATATTTGGTGCTACTGAATACTAATGGTAACCGCAGACTGGGTAACTAAGTCTGATGAAGAGATTTCGTGATAGTAACGTCACCTAATCGTAGTAATAAATCCCCTGTTGTAAAGCCCCATAATCGCAGCAATAAACTGTCTTAATGGCGTCTTAGAAATGGTTAGAACGTACTCAAGAGCCATAACTGTGTTGGTCGGTTTGTTTACTTGTCGTTACCATAGTTACAAAAGTACTAAAAGAAACTGGATTGACGAGACAACAATGTGAATATATTCTCTGTGTTTGTTACTAAACTGTTCATTTTATGAACTCAAACTGTATTTTTTCTGTTTTTGCATTGGATCTGTGGAATACTTCGCCTTACGTACATTTCCAATGTGATTATAGATTAGTGAAAATCAACACTGCACTTCGGACATCCCCACTTCCCGGACATCCACTTCGGACAGGTCCATCGGTGTCCGATCTCCTCTTTAGTATCTTTTCTAGCGAATGACAACTAACAACACCCTTCCGTTTTGATCTTCTTCGAAAGCACAGACCACAGTCTTCAGACTTAGAACGGGACACTGCAGTCTCACACCTCCACAGAATGGGTCTCAGGGCAGCCTGCACCTGTGGAGCACCAAATCAGTCCCCAGAGCACATCCTGCAAGACTGTCCTAGTCTGAGTAGTGAGAGATTGGAGATCTGGCCAACAGAAACAACACTACAAGACAAACTATGGGGAACCGGTGAAGACCTCAAGCGCACCGCCCTGTTTATGACACATACCGGAGTAGTCACATAACAAAAGTTGATCGCAGAAGAAGATCTTCGAATGCTCCATATCGACCACTTGTTAACTACTCTTTGTGATGTGTATGTAATCCGAGCCTGGCCGATTGTACGTTGTGCCAGTTATGAGCCTACAAGTAGGCCCCACATCATATTTCTGCGACGCATTTTATTTACAAAGGTAGCTTCCTATGCCCTATCTCAGTCGCCTCTTACGACATATAGGTCGCAGCGTTACTTTTCTTTGCTCCCTTAAGAGCCCCGGCAACGCACCGGCGCATCTTCTAACAAATAAAAGATATTTGTCAATTTGAGAAAACATTTTGAGCTACAGATGGATTCCCGCATTATATTTTTTCCATTTTTGTTATTTGAAGATCAATTTCGAAGGATTGTCTTTTTTTTTTAAAATCAATTTGTCGGCGCAAAATGTGTAATTGTTGTTGGTGTTGTAAGGCAATATTATTCAATGGTTGGTGGGGTATTTTGTTGACGCGTTAACTTCTCTGTGGTATTGTGTTTCTGTTCAGAGCAAACTGTTGGAGACAAGCAAATCTGTGATTGTTTTTTTATTTTATTTTTTTTTTATTCAGTATTTTATTAGTATTTGTATGTATTTGTATTAGTATTTGTATTAGTATTTGTATTAGTATTTGTATTAGTATTTGTATTAGTATTTGTATTAGTATTTGTATTAGTATTTGATTAGTTATATTTGTATTAGTATTTGTATTAGTATTTGTATTAGTATTTGTATTAGTATTTGTATTAGTATTTGTATTAGTATTTGTATTAGTATTTGTATTAGTATTTGTATTAGTATTTGTATTAGTATTTGTATTAGTATTTGTATTAGTATTTGTATTAATGTATTTTGTATTAGTATTTGTATTAGTATTTGTATTAGTATTTGTATTAGTATTTGTATTAGTATTTGTATTAGTATTTGTATTAGTATTTGTATTAGTATTTGTATTAGTATTTGTATTAGTATTTGTATTAGTATTTGTATTAGTATTTGTATTTTATTGTATTTGTATTAGTATTTGTATTAGTATTTGTATTAGTATTTGTATTAGTATTTGTATTAGTATTTGTATTAGTATTTGTATTAGTATTTGTATTAGTATTTGTATTGACGGGAATGCTATAGAAGAAATTAAAAGAAAGCTGAGCATTGCTTTGCAAAAACTTAAAGAACTAACTAACCTATGGAAGGGAACTGACATAGGAACAAAAATGAAGGTTTAAGATTCTGTGGTTTTCCCTTGGCAACATATGGTTGTGAGACATGGACCATTGACAAAGCGGCAGAGAAGATCATTAATGTCTTTGAATGCAAATGCTACCGAATATCTTAGAATATCACTTAGAATATCACTTAGAATATCACTTAGAATATCACTTAGAATATCACTTAGAATATCACTTAGAATATCATAGAATATCATTAGAATATCACTTACAATATCACTATAAGAATATCACTTAGAATATCACTTAGAATATCATTAGAATATCACTTACAATATCACTTAGAATATCACTTAGAATATCACTTACAATATCACTTAGAATATCACTTAGAATATCATTTAGAATATCACTTACAATATCTTAGAATATCACTTACAATATCACTTAGAATATCACTTAGAATATCACTTAGAATATCATGTACAGAGAAAAGAACAAATGCTTCTGTTCTGCAACAGCTTGATATTAAAGAGAGTTTGCTATTAAAAGCATAAAATCACAAAAAAATTAAATATTTCGTACACATCATATGACATGAGGGCCTAGAGAAGGTAATTTTGGAGGATATGGTGCCTGGAAGAAGAATGAGAAGACATAGAAATCGATGGGTGAAAATGTCACTGACGATCTGCCAGTAACTGCTGCTGACGCCGGTCAACTTGCACAGAACAGTTTTTCAGGACTGCTGTCATGGGAGTAAAGTTCCGGAAGGGACACACTGCTTGATGGTGATGATTTGTATGAGCTCACCGCTAACAAGAGGATGGAGATGGGAATGTCAATGAAATGAAAAGAAGAACAAACAAATCCTTAAAAATCTGTAATAAACTAAAAGCATTATGTAATTGAACTGAGAGAGAAAAACAAAATATCAGAATAGTAAGAACATGCATATTTTTAGTGTCAACGCATGTGCGTGAAACATGGACATTTAAGAAAGCAGTAGGAAGCATAAATGCTCTTATGAATATGTGTTACAGAAGAGTCATCCGTATAACATGGGCAGAGTAGAGAACAAATAGATCTATGAAGAAGGAACTCAAATTCCAAGAAAACTGGCAGATGCTACAAATAAAAATAGAACGTTCCTTTAAGTATTTTCGGTATATACAAAGACATAAAGGGTTAGCAACGAGACAAGAGAGAGAAAGAGAAAAAAAGAGAGAGAGAAGGAGAGAAAGAGACAGAGAAAAAACTTGTAACTATTAACTATTGAGCACTTTGTATAACAATGTAACTAATGAGATATTTGTATTCATAACCTTAGCTTTCTGTTGAGAGAGGGTGCACACCTATAGACCTTTCTGATATATTATGATTGATTGATTGATAGGACTATCTTCACTGCACTTGGTGAGTGACCCTGTGCTCTCAAATATCTTTCTTACACACGAAGATCTCAGCGGCAGTGCACGAAATCCGTAGCAACGGCAAGGGCCCCCGATGTAATTTAGAAGATAGTAAAAATATTTTTTAAGAATATTAGTTTTCAATCATTCTAATGAATTTTTTTTCCCGGGCAGTGGTCTTCCAGTCTGCTCTTCTCAATTTTGATCTGCCAAGGGTTCTTTTACGTGCTCAAATTGAACACGGGACCTACGTTTTATCGTCCGTCTCCGATAGGATTAGTAACTCTATCTTACCTACATTGAGATCAGGGGTCTCTGAACAAATATACCGATGGATTCACGAGGGAGCAAACCGAGAACCTTTGGAACGAGAGGCAAGCATCTAACATCTACGCCACAGAGAACTACTACAATGTTATGAAGTTACTTTTGTTGGAGAGGCAAGCATCTAACATCTACGCCACAGAGAACTACTACAATGTTAAGAAGTTACTTTTGTTGGAGAGGCAAGCATCTAACATCTACGCCACAGAGAACTACTACAATGTTATGAAGTTACTTTTGTTAGAGAGGCAAGCATCTAACATCTACGCCACAGAGAACTACTACAATGTTAAGAAGTTACTTTTGTTGGAGAGGCAAGCATCTAAAATCTACGCCACAGAGAACTACTACAATGTTAAGAAGTTACTTTTGTTGGAGAGGCAAGCATCTAACATCTACGCCACAGAGAACTACTACAATGTTAAGAAGTTACTTTTGTTGGAGAGGCAAGCATCTAACATCTACGCCACAGAGAACTACTACAATGTTAAGAAGTTACTTTTGTTGGAGAGGCAAGCATCTAACATCTACGCTACAGAGAACTACTACAATGTTATGAAGTTACTTTTGTTGGAGAGGCAAGCATCTAACATCTACGCCACAGAGAACTACTACAATGTTAAGAAGTTACTTTTGTTGGAGAGGCAAGCATCTAACATCTACGCCACAGAGAACTACTACAATGTTAAGAAGTTACTTTTGTTGGAGAGGCAAGCATCTAACATCTACGCCACAGAGAACTACTACAATGTTAAGAAGTTACTTTTGTTGGAGAGGCAAGCATCTAACATCTACGCCACAGAGAACTACTACAATGTTATGAAGTTACTTTTGTTGCAGAGGCAAGCATCTAACATCTACGCCACAGAGAACTACTACAATGTTATGAAGTTACTTTTGTTGCAGAGGCAAGCATCTAACATCTACGCCACAGAGAACTACTACAATGTTAAGAAGTTACTTTTGTTGGAGAGGCAAGCATCTAACATCTACGCCACAGAGAACTACTACAATGTTAAGAAGTTACTTTTGTTGGAGAGGCAAGCATCTAACATCTACGCCACAGAGAACTACTACAATGTTAAGAAGTTACTTTTGTTGGAGAGGCAAGCATCTAACATCTACGCCACAGAGAACTACTACAATGTTAAGAAGTTACTTTTGTTGGAGAGGCAAGCATCTAACATCTACGCCACAGAGAACTACTACAATGTTAAGAAGTTACTTTTGTTAGAGAGGCAAGCATCTAACATCTACGCCACAGAGAACTACTACAATGTTGAAGTTACTTTGTTGGAGAGGCAAGCATCTAACATCTACGCCACAGAGAACTACTACAATGTTAAGAAGTTACTTTTGTTGGAGAGGCAAGCATCTAACATCTACGCTACAGAGAACTACTACAATGTTATGAAGTTACTTTTGTTGCAGAGGCAAGCATCTAACATCTACGCCACAGAGAACTACTACAATGTTAAGAAGTTACTTTTGTTGGAGAGGCAAGCATCTAACATCTACGCTACAGAGAACTACTACAATGTTAGAATTACTTTTGTTGGAGAGGCAAGCATCTAACATCTACGCACAGAGAACTACTACAATGTTAGAAGTTACTTTTGTTGGAGAGGCAAGCATCTAACATCTACGCCACAGAGAACTACTACAATGTTAAGAAGTTACTTTTGTTGGAGAGGCAAGCATCTAACATCTACGCCACAGAGAACTACTACAATGTTAAGAAGTTACTTTTGTTGGAGAGGCAAGCATCTAACATCTACGCCACAGAGAACTACTACAATGTTAAGAAGTTACTTTTGTTGGAGAGGCAAGCATCTAACATCTACGCCACAGAGAACTACTACAATGTTAAGAAGTTACTTTGTTGGAGAGCAAGCATCTAACATCTACATCAGAGAACTACTACAATGTTAAGAAGTTACTTTTGTTGGAGAGGCAAGCATCTAACATCTAGCACAGAGAACTACTACAATGTTAAGAAGTTACTTTGTTGGAGAGGCAAGCATCTAACATCTACGCCACAGAGAACTACTACAATGTTAAGAAGTTACTTTTGTTGGAGAGGCAAGCATCTAACATCTAGCCACAGAGAACTACTACAATGTGTGAAGTTACTTTTGTTGGAGAGCAAGCATCTAACATCTACGCCACAGAGAACTACTACAATGTTATGAAGTTACTTTTGTTGGAGAGGCAAGCATCTAACATCTACGCCACAGAGAACTACTACAATGTTATGAAGTTACTTTTGTTGCAGAGGCAAGCATCTAACATCTACGCCACAGAGAACTACTACAATGTTAAGAAGTTACTTTTGTTGGAGAGGCAAGCATCTAACATCTACGCTACAGAGAACTACTACAATGTTAAGAAGTTACTTTGTTGGAGAGGCAAGCATCTAACATCTACCAAGAGAACTACTACAATGTTAGAAGTTACTTTGTTGGAGAGGCAAGCATCTAACATCTACGCCACAGAGAACTACTACAATGTTAGAAGTTATTTTTGTTGGAGGGGCAAGCATCTAACATCTACGCCACAGAGAACTACTACAATGTTAAGAAGTTACTTTTGTTGGAGAGGCAAGCATCTAACATCTACGCCACAGAGAACTACTACAATGTTAAGAAGTTACTTTTGTTGGAGAGGCAAGCATCTAACATCTACGCCACAGAGAACTACTACAATGTTAAGAAGTTACTTTTGTTGGAGAGGCAAGCATCTAACATCTACGCCACAGAGAACTACTACAATGTTAAGAAGTTACTTTTGTTGGAGGCAGCATCTAACATCTACGCCACAGAGAACTACTACAATGTTAAGAAGTTACTTTTGTTGGAGAGGCAAGCATCTAACATCTACGCCACAGAGAACTACTACAATGTTAAGAAGTTACTTTGTTGAGAGGCAAGCATCTAACATCTACGCCACAGAGAACTACTACAATGTTAAGAAGTTACTTTTGTTGGAGAGGCAAGCATCTAACATCTACGCCACAGAGAACTACTACAATGTTAAGAAGTTACTTTTGTTAGAGAGGCAAGCATCTAACATCTACGCCACAGAGAACTACTACAATGTTAAGAAGTTACTTTTGTTGGAGAGGCAAGCATCTAACATCTACGCCACAGAGAACTACTACAATGTTAGAAGTTACTTTGTTGGAGAGGCAAGCATCTAACATCTACACAGAGAACTACTACAATGTTAAGAAGTTACTTTTGTTAGAGAGGCAAGCATCTAACATCTACGCCACAGAGAACTACTACAATGTTAAGAAGTTACTTTTGTTAGAGAGGCAAGCATCTAACATCTACGCCACAGAGAACTACTACAATGTTAAGAAGTTACTTTTGTTGGAGAGGCAAGCATCTAACATCTACGCCACAGAGAACTACTACAATGTTAAGAAGTTACTTTTGTTGGAGAGGCAAGCATCTAACATCTACGCTACAGAGAACTACTACAATGTTAAGAAGTTACTTTTGTTGGAGAGGCAAGCATCTAACATCTACGCCACAGAGAACTACTACAATGTTAAGAAGTTACTTTTGTTGGAGAGGCAAGCATCTAACATCTACGCCACAGAGAACTACTACAATGTTAAGAAGTTACTTTTGTTGGAGAGGCAAGCATCTAACATCTAGCCACAGAGAACTACTACAATGTTAGAAGTTACTTTTGTTGGAGAGGCAAGCATCTAACATCTACGCCACAGAGAACTACTACAATGTTAAGAAGTTACTTTTGTTGGAGAGGCAAGCATCTAACATCTACGCCACAGAGAACTACTACAATGTTAAGAAGTTACTTTTGTTGGAGAGGCAAGCATCTAACATCTACGCCACAGAGAACTACTACAATGTTAAGAAGTTACTTTTGTTGGAGAGGCAAGCATCTAACATCTACGCCACAGAGAACTACTACAATGTTAAGAAGTTACTTTTGTTGGAGAGGCAAGCATCTAACATCTACGCCACAGAGAACTACTACAATGTTAAGAAGTTACTTTTGTTGGAGAGGCAAGCATCTAACATCTACGCCACAGAGAACTACTACAATGTTAAGAAGTTACTTTTGTTGGAGAGGCAAGCATCTAACATCTACGCTACAGAGAACTACTACAATGTTATGAAGTTACTTTTGTTGAGAGGCACATCTAACATCTAGCCACAGAGAACTACTACAATGTTAAGAAGTTACTTTTGTTGGAGAGGCAAGCATCTAACATCTACGCCACAGAGAACTACTACAATGTTAGAAGTTACTTTGTTGGAGAGGCAAGCATCTAACATCTTACGCCACAGAGAACTACTACAATGTTAGAAGTTACTTTTGTTGGAGGGGCAAGCATCTAACATCTACGCCACAGAGAACTACTACAATGTTAAGAAGTTACTTTTGTTGGAGAGGCAAGCATCTAACATCTACGCCACAGAGAACTACTACAATGTTAAGAAGTTACTTTTGTTGGAGAGGCAAGCATCTAACATCTACGCCACAGAGAACTACTACAATGTTAAGAAGTTACTTTTGTTGGAGAGGCAAGCATCTAACATCTAGCACTACAGAAACTACTACAATGTTATAGAAGTTACTTTTGTTGGAGAGGCAAGCATCTAACATCTACGCCACAGAGAACTACTGCAATGTTAAGAGTTACTTTTGTTGGAGGACTGCTCTCAAATCTACACAGAGACTACTACATGAGAGTTACTTTGTTGAGACGGCAAGGCATTAATTAGCAAGAATACACAATTTAAGAAATGTTCACTTTTGTTGGAGAGTGCTACATCTAACATCTCAAATTTGACTGCAAGGAGTTACTTTTACGTAGCTCAAATTAACACGGGACTAGTTACTTTTGTTGAAGGACTAAGACTATCTTAACATCTAGATCAGAGAACTACTACAATGTTAGAGGACTTACGACTTGGAGAGGCAAGCATCTAACATCTACGCCACAGAGAACTACTACAATGTTAAGAAGTTACTTTTGTTGGAGAGGCAAGCATCTAACATCTACGCCACAGAGAACTACTACAATGTTAAGAAGTTACTTTTGTTGGAGAGGCAAGCATCTAACATCTACGCCACAGAGAACTACTACAATGTTAAGAAGTTACTTTTGTTGGAGAGGCAAGCATCTAACATCTACATGCACAGAGAACTACTACAATGTTAAGAAGTTACTTTTGTTGGAGAGGCAAGCATCTAACATCTACGCCACAGAGAACTACTACAATGTTAAGAAGTTACTTTTGTTGGAGAGGCAAGCATCTAACATCTACGCCACAGAGAACTACTACAATGTTAAGAAGTTACTTTTGTTGGAGAGGCAAGCATCTAACATCTACGCCACAGAGAACTACTACAATGTTAAGAAGTTACTTTTGTTGGAGAGGCAAGCATCTAACATCTACGCCACAGAGAACTACTACAATGTTAAGAAGTTACTTTTGTTGGAGAGGCAAGCATCTAACATCTACGCCACAGAGAACTACTACAATGTTAAGAAGTTACTTTTGTTGGAGAGGCAAGCATCTAACATCTACGCCACAGAGAACTACTACAATGTTAGAAGTTACTTTGTTGGAGAGGCAAGCATCTAACATCTACGCCACAGAGAACTACTACAATGTTAAGAAGTTACTTTTGTTGGAGAGGCAAGCATCTAACATCTACGCTACAGAGAACTACTACAATGTTAAGAAGTTACTTTTGTTGGAGAGGCAAGCATCTAACATCTACGCCACAGAGAACTACTACAATGTTAAGAAGTTACTTTTGTTGGAGAGGCTAGCATCTAACATCTACGCCACAGAGAACTACTACAATGTTAAGAAGTTACTTTTGTTGGAGAGGCAAGCATCTAACATCTACGCCACAGAGAACTACTACAATGTTAAGAAGTTACTTTTGTTGGAGAGGCAAGCATCTAACATCTACGCCACAGAGAACTACTACAATGTTAAGAAGTTACTTTTGTTGGAGAGGCAAGCATCTAACATCTACGCCACAGAGAACTACTACAATGTTAAGAAGTTACTTTTGTTGGAGAGGCAAGCATCTAACATCTACGCCACAGAGAACTACTACAATGTTAAGAAGTTACTTTTGTTGGAGAGGCAAGCATCTAACATCTACGCCACAGAGAACTACTACAATGTTAAGAAGTTACTTTTGTTGGAGAGGCAAGCATCTAACATCTACGCCACAGAGAACTACTACAATGTTAAGAAGTTACTTTTGTTGGAGAGGCAAGCATCTAACATCTACGCCACAGAGAACTACTACAATGTTAAGAAGTTACTTTTGTTGGAGAGGCAAGCATCTAACATCTACGCCACAGAGAACTACTACAATGTTAAGAAGTTACTTTTGTTGGAGAGGCAAGCATCTAACATCTACGCCACAGAGAACTACTACAATGTTAAGAAGTTACTTTTGTTGGAGAGGCAAGCATCTAACATCTACGCCACAGAGAACTACTACAATGTTAAGAAGTTACTTTTGTTGGAGAGGCAAGCATCTAACATCTACGCCACAGAGAACTACTACAATGTTAAGAAGTTACTTTTGTTGGAGAGGCAAGCATCTAACATCTACGCCACAGAGAACTACTACAATGTTAAGAAGTTACTTTTGTTGGAGAGGCAAGCATCTAACATCTACGCCACAGAGAACTACTACAATGTTAAGAAGTTACTTTTGTTGGAGAGGCAAGCATCTAACATCTACGCCACAGAGAACTACTACAATGTTAAGAAGTTACTTTTGTTGGAGAGGCAAGCATCTAACATCTACGTCACAGAGAACTACTACAATGTTAAGAAGTTACTTTTGTTGGAGAGGCAAGCATCTAACATCTACGCCACAGAGAACTACTACAATGTTAAGAAGTTACTTTTGTTGGAGAGGCAAGCATCTAACATCTACGCCACAGAGAACTACTACAATGTTAAGAAGTTACTTTTGTTGGAGAGGCAAGCATCTAACATCTACGCCACAGAGAACTACTACAATGTTAAGAAGTTACTTTTGTTGGAGAGGCAAGCATCTAACATCTACGCCACAGAGAACTACTACAATGTTATGAAGTTACTTTTGTTGGAGAGGCAAGCATCTAACATCTACGCCACAGAGAACTACTACAATGTTAAGAAGTTACTTTTGTTGGAGAGGCAAGCATCTAACATCTACGCCACAGAGAACTACTAAAATGTTAAGAAGTTACTTTTGTTAACTAATAACTCATAATATTTATTCTCAAACGTTCAGCATAATACCTCTTCTTCTTCTTCTACGTAAGCTCCATATCGACCACTTGCTAACCACTCTATGTGATTTGTATGTGATCTGAGCCTAAGAGCGATTGTACGTTGTGCCAGTTATGCGCCTACAAGTAGACCAGCACATCCTATTTCTGCGACGCTTTTAGTACTAAGGTAGCTTCCTATGCCCTACCACAATCGCCTTTTACGACATGCTTTGCAGGTCACAGTGTTACAATTCTTTGCTCCCCTTGCGAGCCTTGGCAACACACCGGCATGAGCATAATACGAATGTTTCGTTCAACTTCGAACCCGTAAACGTAGAGAAGCAACATCTATACTGATACAACTTGAACCCGTAAACGTAGAGAAGCAACATCTATACTGATACAACTTCGAACTCGCAAACGTAGAAAAGCAACATCTATACTGATACAACTTCGAACCGTACAAACGTAGAGAAGCAACATCTATACTGATACAACTTCGAACTCCAGTAAACGTAGAGAAACAACATCTATACTGATACAACTTCGAACTCGCAAACGTAGAGAAGCAACATCTATACTGATACAACTTCGAACCCGTAAACGTAGAGAAGCAACATCTATACTGATACAACTTCGAACTCGCAAACGTAGAGAAGCAACATCTATACTGATACAACTTCGAACTCACAAACGTAGAGAAGCAACATCTATACTGATACAACTTCGAACTCACAAACGTAGAGAAGCAACATCTATACTGATACAACTTCGAACTCCGAAACGTAGAGAAGCAACATCTATACTGATACAACTTCGAACTCGCAAGCAAACGTAGAGAAGCAACATCTATACTGATACAACTTCGAACACGCAAACGTATAGAAGCAACATCTATACTGATACAACTTCGAACTCGCAAGCAAACGTAGAGAAGCAACATCTATACTGATACAACTTCGAACCCGCAAACGTAGAGAAGCAACATCTATACTGATACAACTTCGAACTCCCAAACGTAGAGAAGCAACATCTATACTGATACAACTTCGAACCCGTAAACGTAGAGAAGCAACATCTATACTGATACAACTTCGAACCCGCAAACGTAGAGAAGCAACATCTATACTGATACAACTGGTCGAGACTCAAAAGCAGAATGCACACATCTTAGAGTAAACTTGATTGCAACTGAACTCAAGAATACATAGCTAGAATCGTAAAAACATAGCATTAAGAAATTAAGCTGATTGAAGAAAATTGCACAACAACATGGAAGATCAGACAAGGAGTAACTGAGACGTCTTATGTCTTACTGATTACTCCGACTCAGCATGGGATAAACAGCTTGTCAACGATGATACGAGAAACATCTTGAATCTAAAACAAAGCAAACGTAGAGAAGCAACATCCAAACTGATACAACTGAGTCTAGCCAAACGAAGAATGCAACATCTTAGAGTAACATGATTGGAACTCGAACTTCAAGAAACATCTAAGAATGTAAAAACACATAGCATTAAGAAGATTACAGCTATCTGAAACAATTCGAACTCAAAACATGGAAGATCAGCAGAGGTACTCTGAACGTCTTATGTCTTGTACATCGCTCAACGTAGGATCAAATCAAGCTTTCAACTGAATACAGAAGAACATCTAATCTAAACAAAGCAAACGTAGAGAAGCAACATCAAAATGATACAACTGAATCGAAGCCAAACTAAGAAGCAACATCTTAGAGTAAACTTGATTGGCAAACGACTTCAGAAACATGACTCAAAAGTAAAACACATACATTAAGAAGATTACAGCTATTGAAAATTGAACAACACTAACTGGAAGATCAACAGGTAATCTGAAGCCTTATACTGATACATCCGCTCAGCAGTGTGGAAGAACAGGGCTTTCAACTGATACAAACATCTTGAACCTAAACGTAAAGCTAATCTATACTATACCCGAGCGTCTAAGTAGTGAGAACAGTAGAGAAAACAACAAAGTATGAAGCATGACAATACTTTAAATGTGGAGTCTCTTGGCAGAGAGGATAACGATGCTTTGAAGTTCATGAAGACAAAATAACAAATGCTAGATCACCCAAAATGACTTTGTCAAAATTGGAACACACATGCTAAAATTAATATGAACTACCTCATCACTGTCAAGAATCAATCAAAACCTATACTGATACTTAACTCCACTAGTAACTTCTTCTGTAACTTCGACTTTACACCAATAATCACTCTTTGATATATTTGATCTTGCCAAGAACATCTATAGCTGTACAATTGGTTGATAGGCAGCCAAAGCAAACTTCTGATACACGTTTAGAACATGCATCGATTTCAGCCAAACCTATGTCATGTCACTTCGACTCGATAGGAGAAGAATCTGGTCTGATCAACTTGACTCTAAGCGTAGAGGAGCTAACATCTTGCGTCAGGCTTCGAGATCGCACTGTTGTGTTATCCGTTTATGTATACCGGATCATAGACTGAAACAACATCTTATACTTGATACTCCCTTGCGTAACGTAGAGCAACATCTATATTGATACAACTTACCCGTAAACGTGAGAAGCAACATCTATATAAAAATGACCAAACGTAAAGAACATCTATACTGATACAACTTCAACCGCAAACGTAGAAGCACATCTATCCGATACAACTTCGAACTCAAACGTAGAAGCAACATCCATACTGATACAACTTCAAACCCGCAAACGTAGAGAAGCAACATCTATACTGATACAACTTCGAACTCGCAAACGTAGAGAAGCAACATCTATACTGATACAACTTCGAACTCGCAAACGTAGAGAAGCAACATCTATACTGATACAACTGAGTCGTAGCCAAAAACAAGAATGCACACATCTTAGAGTAACACTTGATTGGCAACTGAACTTCAAGAAACATGCTAAGAATGTAAAAACACATAGCATTAAGAAGATTACAGCTATTGAAGAAAATTGCTGCAACAACATGGAAGATCAGACAAGGGTACTCTGAACGTCTTATGTCTTGGTTACATCCGCTCAGCAGTGGGATAAACAGGGCTTTCAACGTGATACAAGAAACATCTTGAATCCTAAAACAAAGCTAATAACTATACCCAGCGTCTAATTAGTGGAACAGTGAGAGAAAAAAACAAAAGTTGTTGCTTATGAAATACTTTAAGATGTGGAGTCTCTTGGCTGAGAGGGGATAACGATGCTTTTGAAGTTCATGAAAGGAACAAAATAACAAAGCGAGATCACCCAAAATGACTTTTTGTCGAAAATTGGTAATACATGCTAAAAATAATAATGTAACCCTCCACATGTCAGAGAAATCAAAATACCTATTGTCTTCTTCTTCTTCTTCTTCTTTGCGTTCGTTCTTTACCACCAATTTTAATCACTCTTTGTGATATGTTTGATCTTTGCCAAGAACGTGTATACGTTGCATATTGGTTTGATAGGCCCTAAACGCATAGACTTCTACACGTTTAGGACACATGCATCCGATTTCAGCCAAACCTATTGTCTATTGTCTATTCCCAGATAGGAGATGGAATTGGTTGTCCACTCTTGCCGTTAAGCGTAGGGATGGGAGCTTTCATTTGCGTTCTAGGGCTAGATGAGTCGCCCTTGTTGTGTTGTATCCGTTTTTATGTAGGGTGGACGGGATATTGTCTATCCATCTTTTTCTTGGTCTTCCCTTGGCTCTAGCATCTGATCTCTTTTTATTGTATGCTGTTAGTGGTGGTTGGTTGTATTCCATTCTCATTAAATGTCAAAACCACTGCATTTGTTGTCTTTCGTGCATGAAATTATGCCCACTCTGCTTCTGATGTCCTCATTTCGTAGTCCGCCTTTCTTGGTGACCCCCACTGTCTTCCTCAAGCATTTCATTTCACTCGTGGTGAGCTTTCTGTGATATGTTGCTGTAAGAGACCAAGTTTGGCACTGGTAACAAAGTGTTGGTAGGACAATACTTTTTATCATCTGTCTTTTCACTTCCATCTCCATCTTTTGGTGTTGTAATAATGGTGTCAGCTGTTAGCTCACTGCATTTTGCTTTTTGACATCAAGTCTCTATTTCTCTATGGAGTATTCCGTCCTCTGTGAAAATGCTGCCTAAATATTTGAATTCAGAAACTTGCTGTACTCTGGTGTTGAAGACAGATACCACTTTACAGAAACAAGATAACGTGTACAGAGAGTAGTTAAAAAACGAACAATCACATACAGTTACGAAGACACAACTAATTAAAATAAAATTAATATAACAAACAAATAAGCGATCCTAGATAGTTAAGATCGCCTGTGTGTTGCCGGTGCCCCACAAGGAAAGCAAAGAAAATAGTAACACTGAAACTTACAAGACATGTTGTAAAAGGCGACTGAAGTAAGGGCCTAGGAAAGCTACCCTTGTAAATAAAAACAATCGCAGAAATCGGATCTGCTGGCCTACTTGTAGAAGCACAACTGGCACAACGTACAGTCGCTCTTAGGATCAGATCACATGCAAATCACAAAGTTCGGTTTAACTCTTAGAATCAAAGTTCGGTTTAACTCTTAGAATACGAAACGCCACCTGGCAGACCATAAAGTTAGTTCCCATTTTACGAAAAGCCACTTCACGGACCATATGGTTCTAACCAGTTGTTAATATATCGTAGAGGACTTTAGTACGGTTTTAGTACGCGTATTGTAAGAGTTAAGAAGTGCTCGATATTGAGCGTTCGAAGTAGATAAAGACGAAAACTAAAATTGTCAAAATTATGAGAATACCTCAGCCTAGCATACCCTAAAATAAAATAGCAACCCTACCATATAAATAGCAAATAAATAAAGTAGCTACACTAAAATAAAATAGCAACCTGCTGCCTTGCAGGTTGGCTGGGGACAGCCAAAGACTGACGGAGAGTGAACCCAGTAAATGCTGGCTAAACCGGACACATCGCCGAAGGATAAGCACCAGAGCTTCAAATGGCGCTGAATATGTGACGAAATACACCAATGCTAGGGCTGCATGAATGAGATTTCAACATGAATAAGAATTTATGAGGAAATCTAGTACATTGGTCTGGGCAGTGATCGCGAGAGAGAGAAAGAGAAACGCAACCTTCAGAAAAACATACACACATCTTGATCACATCGCTATAGAGACTGAAATGAATCTAACCCAAGAATGAATATACGCTTACACTAACAGTTCGCATATCTTCATCTTCTCCTTCTTCGAACTCTGCACATCGACAACTTGTTAACCACTCTTTTTGATTTTATGTGATCTGAGCCTAAGAGCGACTGTATGTTGTGCCAGTTATGCGCCTACAAGTAGGCCAACATATCCGATTTCTGCGATGCTTTTTATTTACTAGGGTAGCTTCCTAGGTCCCTACCTCAGTCGCCTCTTACGACATGTTTTGTAGGTCCCGGCAACACACGGGTGGTTCAGCATAGGGAAAGCCATCATCAAAACGTCTATATACAGTGCCCACTTAGATTATCCGACCCGCTTTTTCAAGTGTGATTGTTGATAGTCTCCAACGTTCAGAGTGTTTCAACCCTCCATTTCTTTTGGTGATACATAGCTGGTACATCCGTTTCCTCTTCTGCAGCATCTTCCCTTTTTCTATTGGACTGTTGTCTCAGTTCTTAGTATTCTCCATTGAGATGGTACCCACTTAATTAAGGTAGACTCTAACTGTATGGTTGTTCAAATCCTACTTTAGTTAAGGAGGGGGATACATAACTAGTACATCTGGTTCCTCTTCTGCAGCATCTTCCCTTTTTCTATTGGACTGTTGTCTCAGTTCCTGGTATTCTCCATTCAGACGGTACCCACTTAATTAAGGTAGACTCCAACTGTATGGCTGTTCCAATCCTCCGTTTTCTTTTGGTGATGCATAACTGGTACATCTGTTTCCTCTTCTGCTGCATCTTCCCTTTCGTGTTTGCCTGTTGTCTCATTTCCTGGTATTTCACATTGAGAGTTATGTTATGTTATGCGATCTACGTCATGCCACATTGGACATTCCCATTCCTGCTCTGTCCTCCGCTGCAGCAGCCATCCCAAAGTCCATTTGCTCACCGTACCCATGATAAATTGATTACTATATTTTCTCTTCACTCTACCACGACGACGACACTGTCTGGCATGTCCAAACTTAACGAGTAATTCTCGAACTCGTTCCAGTGTCTGAGACTTGCCTATGTCACATAATTGAGAGTGCATCCACCTTGAACTGTATGCATAGTTAAGATAGTAGAGCCCTGAAGACCTAGCAATTTGATGGACTGAAGTGCTTCAGGATCTGATTTTTATTGTTATTACTATATATTCCGCTCGTACCCTTGTACGTTATATATGGCCTACAAGCAACCTCTCAATACCGCTCTATCCTCGATAACTCGTTCTCTCTCTCTCTCTCTCTCTCTCGCGATCACTGCTTAGACTGATGTACCAGATTTCCCATAAATTCTTATTCATGTAGAAATCGGATTCATGCAGCCTTAGCATGTATGTCTTTCGTCATATCTTTAGCACCATTTGGAGCTCTGGTGCTTATCCTTCAACGATGTGTCCGGTTCTAGCTAGCGTTTACTGGGTTCGCTCTCCGTCAGCCTTTGGCAACCCCCATGCCGACCTGCAAGGTAGCAGGTTACTATTTTCTTTTAGGGTAGCTGCCCTTAGACAACCTTTCCTCCCGGGTTGTTGAGCGTCATCTGGCCAGGAGGACAACTCGTTCAATGTCTTCTATGAAATTAAGTCATATATTCCTAGCATCTCTCAGCAACGTTGGTTTTCCGGGTTTCCCTGTAGTGTAGTTTCTTTATTAAACACTTAATCCTTACTTTCTAATTCTTTGATCAATTCTTCTCAGAGTGTGTCCAACATGTCTCCATCTTCTCTTTCTTATAAAAGTTGTTACTATTGGTGACCAGACTCTTTGATCTCTTTGATTTCATCATTAATCCAAGGGTCCCCTAAGATAATAACATGAGAGCTATTTTCCACTTGCCGTGAACATTCCGGTTTTCGAGGCCAGCATGGGTTGTCGGTCTACATACGATACGTGTTTGAATTACATGAAACCCTGACCCTTTACTTGGGGATCTTAACTACAAGAACCTTTGAGGTCAGAGTAAAAAATAAAACCCCAATGTCGTTACTCTCTGTAGTGCCGCTTTTTAGTGCGCTGTAGGACAGGTGGAACGTGAGCCTAAGAAATGCTATGGCCGCATGGCTAGTGCAGTCACTGCGAAGCTGTTCAGGTTAGGATTTTTCATTTATGCCCACACAGAAAAAAATCATTGGCTTTACTGTGAAATGAACATGGGTCTCAGTAAGGGAGCCGCCCTCTAATTCATTCGGTCAGACGTTTCTCTCAGGTCGGCGTAAGGTTCCTTTTATTTTCTGAAAGGGTTGTTCTAGACTAGACGAAGAATATTGAACAAATCTATGAACATAACCCCTCAAACTATAAAGAAAAATAAATGTTAAAAGAAACAATGCGTCAAGATGGCTTACTCTGAAGATGCACATTTTTCTAAGTAGCTATCTCTTTGAATTTATCTGGTTAACATGTACAGAAGAGCTAACATTATCGTGGCAGGAATAAGAGAGGTGCTAATGAAGACACGTCTTTCTTGCTAACTGTTCTGACGTTACATTCCCGTGGGCATTGACAAGATCATGAACACTTGGAAGAAACTAAGATCATTTTTGTTCTATTTAATATTTTGCATATTTTTAGAACGGCCTGTTTCCTAAACAACTCTCTCTATCTCTTTCTCTCTATATCTATGTCTCTCTTTAGCAAATACGTCTTTGCGCGTGTTTCGGCAGCAACAAATGTCCGCAATTCTTGTTTGTTCTTTACTGTCATCTGTATTGTCACAGGCGCAGTTATAATGACAACGTCAGCTAGGGTCATGGAGCTGGCACTGATCACGACCTTACACCCCACCTCCTCCTCCTGGTGACTCTGGAAACAGACAACGGCTCTTGTCTGGCTAAGTGGGTAGGGATCGAGGGAGAGCTACTCTGGTTTACGTAGTGGTGCAGGCGCAGTTATGTTTTATGAGATCTATTTCCAAGCCCAAATATGCGGCGTTAAATGGATCATTAAAGAGAAATGTATACGCGGAGGAAAGTGTTTGACTGTTTTCGAGACACACTCCGCCCGAGTGATTACCGGGGCCCAAATTGGGGTGTAAAGAATAGAACCACTGTTACCTGCCACGCAAGTCGTAAGAGGTTGGGAGTGGAACTAGCTACCTAACACCGTAAAAAAACACTGGATGGCTACAGAACGGAGAGCGAACCGAGTAAACGCTGGCTGAAACCGAACACATCACCGAAGGATAAACACCAGAGATCCAAATGGTGCTAAAGATGTGACGTAAAACACACCAATGCTAAAGCTGCATGATTTCCACGTAAATAGAATTATGGGGAGGTCTGTTACATCGGTCTGGGCGGTGATCGCGAGAGAGAGACACTCGAATATTTCTTTCGGCCGAAAAACTTATATTTCGGATGCGCTCGTCCTACACTAGTCGGGGCATAACGGGGGAGCAATGTTCTAACCATTCTTGACAAAGACAAAAACCCGAGGAATTGAACCGCACCCACAGGGGCTTGTCACCCGTCGTCCAACGCGCTACGAACACGTTATGGGCAGGCGTACAATAAAGATCACATACAGAACAATATATATATATATATATATATATATATATATATATATATATATATATATATATATATATATATATATATATATGTTAGTGCTATCAATCAAAATAAAATCTAAAAATTATTGAAATTCAAGATGAAAAATCAAACAAAAATAGCATTGAAAGAAGTGGACAGATTTCCCCACTGGAAATAAAAATGTACATCCTTTTCAGATCTCATCTACAAGATTATTTTTTTTAACTGATGACAACCATGATTATATACACAACATTTTTTAGAATATTGGAATTAATATACGAGATAATGTTTTGTTCGGTTTTGAGGTTTGTGTCATTCCCATAAGACACGAATATTGATGTTTGTAAAACAACTCTTAGATAAGATGATTTTTGTATGTGTCTTCCCCAGAAGTCTCTTATGTTTATTTTTGTGTGTTTTGTAATGCTCAATTGAAGTTTGGGGATTTATCTGCAATCTAGTATCAAGATGAGTATTATCTTATGTAAGGTTGCATGCATGGGCGTTCAAACATTAAGGCAAGGAGGGAGAAGTGACCCCCTTTCCTTGGAAAATGGCTATTTGATAAAGCATTGAGATCGACTGTTGTTAACTATTATCTTACGTCTTCCTCTCCGCTCCTCGTGGAGCATAGGGCCTCAACAGTTGTTTGTCACCTTTCCCGGTCTTTGGCTGTCTTCTTTATGGTCTCCCAGGATAGTCGAGCACCCCTCAGTTCTCCATATATGTTTATGACGTTCTCTTTTTCGTTTTTCTTGCGGTTTCCACTGAAATGCTTGTCTAGTGACATTCGACTGTGTCTTCCGTAGGTATATCAAACCCATGGTCATTTTCTCCTCTTAACCTGGGTCATCATGGGTGCCTGTCCTGTTCTTATCCACAGGTCTGTGTGTAACTCTATCATACCATCACTCTGAGAATTACAAAGGTTTGAATCTTATTTGTTTTTAACTTGGTGACTGGCCACGCTTTCAAGCCATACGGCGGCACATATTTCATATTTCAGCTGATTATCCTGAGGTTTGTTTTCGTGGAGACGTTGGCAGCTCTCTATGGTTGAAACATTTGCCAGAAGTTAATAATTTTATACATGGAACCCGCAATAGAAATCTTATCTAAATCTTGTCTTCTCCAATTCCGTGTAGTAATCTATCAACTATAAAAACAAAAACAAAACTGAGAATCTTTCAATCAAATGGGATGTCAGTTCTGTTCTATAGCTCGGAATCATAGAAGACCACAACAGAAACCACTAGAAAACTACAGACCTTCATAAATGGATGTTTACGTAGAATAGAGGAACTGAGATGGTATGATAAGATTACAAACGAGGAACTCAGAGAAAGAACTAAGCATATACCAGTAGAGAAAGAGCTACGGTAGAGAGACACTGGCGAGCGATATGACAAACATTGAGAAGACCGACCAGAAGCATTGCAAGACAGGCACTGTTTTGGAACCCCAGAGAAAGAGTAGATTGGAAAGACCTAGACAGGTCTGGAGAAGAAAGCTGGAGGCTGATATTAAAAGGATAGGTAAAACATGGAAAGAATTTGAAGGGAGGGTAAGAGAGAGGAAGAGCTGGAAGAAGTTTCTTGAAAACCTGTGCTCCGTTGGGAGTTGAAAGATGAAGAAGAAGAAGAAGAAGAAGAAACTATCAAGTAATATTAATTCCGCCCTCTCTTCCCTCAATAATGAATGTGGACGCATATGGTAGCATGCTTTCATTATTTCAGGATCATATTAAATGTTTCCCCCAAAAAAAATTGCGAGCGTCAATTTGTCAAGTGCGATCTTCTATCATTCAACTGTCACGTATTACTGCACTAGCTTTTACATTGTCATTAGTTCTCTTCTCTGTATTAGCTCCGCGATATTTGAACCTCTCACTATGTTTCTGTTAAATGTCAAAATACTATATCGTTAATTTAGACACGACTGCTTCCTCTTCTTCATCTTCATTTTCTCTAAAAATAACTTATTGCTAACCATTGTTTATGATTTGTATGTAATACAGAGCATGACAGTATAAATACACTAAACAGAAAAGCACATACTACAGTCTTCAGACTTTGAAAGGGACATTGCAGTCTCAAAGCACATCTCCATAGAATGGGTCTCAATTGACGGCTGCCTGCACATGTGGAGCACCAAAGCAGTCCCCAGAGCACAGCCTGCAAGACTGCCCCAGCCTGAGCAGTGTGACAATGGAAATCTAGCCACCAGAAACAACACTACAAAACAAATTATGGGGGAACGATGAAGACCTCAAGCATATCGCCCTGTTTATGACACAAACCGGAGTAGTTGCATGGCAGCAGTTGATCGCAGAAGAAGAAGTATTTAATTTGAGACCAAGACCTTAGTTAATTACAATGTTTAAAATGGTGTAAGATGAAATGACTTCATTACGCTAGGTGTCCCCATGAGGCTCCGTCCTTCTCGGCATAAATAGCACACTACATGTCGAGTCGAAAGTGTTGTACAAAGCACGAACTTCGTAGCTCCTGCAACAATCGTAGGGAACTCTGTAAAAAATGTGGCCGTTCGACCCTGTCCTGATTCAAACCTACAACCTTAGAACGCAAGTCAAACGTCTTAACCACTTCGCGATAGAGACCCTCAGAGATAAGTCCGTTATATTGTTGATTACATCGATAAAATTGTGATATTTTGTGACATTTTTTTTTCCCGATCCAGAAGCACTTGCCATGGACATCGTAACCCTTCGGTTCGGTGCCACGAACACCGTCAATCTGAGGAATATGTGGCTTTTTCTGCCATCCCGCGGAATTGAACCCACACACACAGAAGGATAGTCACCCGTAGTCCAACGCGCTACGAACACGCTGGGCAGACGGGCATTTTGTGACATTAAAACCAGTACATTCGATTTCAGAATGCTTTTCATTCGGTTCGTATCCATAAAGCATGTCAGTCTCCCAATGATTACTTCTTCTTCTTGTGTCGTCACACTGCTACTGTGCTGTTGCCCAGTGTCTTGGTTTTCTGTTTTTGTCTTGCGCTGTTCTGGTGGCTTGAGGGATTGTTATTTTTGCTTTTTGACAGAATTCTGCTATACCATTTAACCATCTTTTTCGTGGTCTTCCTCTCGCCTTTTTTCTGATGTTCTGTTGTAGAAGACTCCAGTATACTGTATAGTTTGGATGCATTCTTATTAAGTGGCCAAACCACTTCATTCTTTGTTTCTCAATGTAATTCAAGCAAGGTTCTGTGCCAACTTTCTTTCTTATGCTGATGTTGGTGACTGTATTTTCTGGTGTTGTTGGTAACTTTTCGCAGGCAGCGCATTTCACATGTTGTTATTGTTTGTGACTACTTTTTGCTCATTGTCCATGTTTGACTCTGGTAACTCGAAGTAGGTATGACAATTCTGTTATCATCTGCTGCTTAGCTGTCAGTGAAATTTGTGAACGCCTTAACAATGTGGCTAGCTGGTACCAAATGATTACAAGATGGCTAAACTGTTATCCATCCTTTCCACGGCGTCGCTTTTGATTTCTCCTGACGTATTTATGTTGCAATGTAAACTGTGGCGTCTGTGGCCTAGGGGTTAGTGACTCTGTCTATTAACCCCGACGTTCTTAGTTCGAATCACGCTGCGGACAGTTTGCTTGCAAATTGTTTCCGTTGATTTTAACAAAGGACGATGGCGCCACCCGTTCAGAAAGCAATGGCAAACTACTGAACGTATAAGTGGTGCCTAGAAAATCAACGACTTGTTTACTGTGGTTGATGGCTACGTCCTTTGGGATATGCCACGATTTTCATTTTTTTCAATGTAAACTGAATTATATATCTATTCTCTATTCTGTTTTGCCTGTTTTGCCTGTTTTGCCTGAATTATATATCTATTCTATTCTGTTTTGTCAGGTCGAAAAAGGAGACATCTGGAGCGAGCCTCTCTATGCACTTTATCTTTCTTTCTTTTCTTCAGTCCTGATTTGCCTCACAACTTCCGGGTAAGAAGAGATTTCAAGCACGGGCTTTTGTGTGTGCTTTATAAACAGTATCATTCGTCCCCTTTGTTATCTCTGAGGTCCACCTTTTGCGTAGCTGGTCTTATGCTTTGTATCCACTGTTGTGGAGTAATATTGCTCTCGAGGCGCACTGCCTATTGGTAATCTACTTATGTGGCCGTACTATTTGATTTGCTGCTTCTTGATAAAGTTCAGTCCTGATGTTGAACTGAATTATGTGGGTCTCAATGGCGAAGTGGTTAGGACGTTTGCCTGTGGTACTGAAGGTTGTGGGCTCGAATCTGGACCAAGACACATGTGCATTTTTTTCATGAGATACTAGGATTGTTGGAGATACTAGGATTGTTGGAGATACTAGGATTGTTGCCGGAGCTACAGAGTTCCGATCCGACATTGGCGGTGTCAGTTATATGGAGGGGATTGGGCGAGTTGCTCAGAATAGATCGGTATGGAGAAATTGCTTGCAGACCCTATGTAAAGTATAAGAGAGGAATTATTATTAAACACATGTCACTAAAACATGCCATTGAAAATTAGATTTGAGTCACCCGAGTGGTTACCGGGGCACAAATTTGGGGTGTAAAGAATAGAACCACTGTTACCTGCCACGCATGTCGTAAGTGGCGACTAAGGCGGTATGACTGAAATCGGATGCACGTGTCCTAAACTTGTAGAAGTCTATGTGTTTAGGTGCCTACCAAACCAATGTGCAACGTATACACGTTCTTGACAAAGATCAAACATATCACAAAGAGTGATTAAAATTGGTCGTAAAGAACGAACGCAAAGAAGAAGAAGACGATTTGAGTTTTGTCCCAACATCTAATAATCTACTTATGACAGCTATCAAACGATCAAACGCTTTGATCTGATATCTTTTTTACTAATCCACGTTAGACAATTATCAGGAATATTCACAGAATGTCATTCTTTGAAGTTGCTTAACGAAATCCTGTTGTAATATGTTAGTTAGTTTGTTCCTTTCGTGCCAAAGGCGGCACATAGGGCTGTTGTAATATGTTAGTTAGTTAGTTTGTTCCTTTCGTGCCAAACGCGGCACATAGGGCTGTTGTAATATGGTATGACACTTAATGAGGAAGTGTAGGCCGATATTGTCTGTTTGTGGGTGATTGTAGCTTAAGCGGTAGTGAGAACCACAACCCACGCATACCTGGTTCAAAGTCCACGGCAAGCAGTTTGGAAGCAAATTCGTTTCCATGGGATTTTTAGAGGATGTACGTAATAATGCCTAGAAAAATCACAAACAGCGTTACAAAGCTGGGGATGATTCGCAAAGTCCTGTAAAGGATATGCAATTAACTTTTTTAGTCGTAGTCTATATATAGTGTACTTTGAAAGAATTGAAATTCGTCACTCTTGTTGTATCCTTGATAAAGGCCTTATGATCGAAACGTTGCTGTGTATCGTTATTGTTTTTGCATTTTGTAAAACTACAGTATTTTGCTTTTACGTATTATCGCCATTGCTGCATAGTTTTATTCCACTTTCCCTATATTGGGATTTTGACGAAAAGTTAAAAATAGACCTCACCGTTCAGAAATCAATGATCGTAGATCTTAGCTGCAGTGCACGAACTCCGTAGCACTGGCGAAGTTCAACGATGTAATTTTGAAAATGGTGAAAATATTTTGTAGGAATTTTATTTTTAATATTTTTTTCTAATGAATATTGTTATGGCAGCTGCTTTCCAGCCTGCTCTTCTCGATTTTTAAAATGCTAATGGTTTTTTTACGTGCTCACATTAAACACGAGACCTACGTTTTATCGTCCGTCTCCGATAGGATTAGGAACTCGATCTCACCTACACTGAGATCTGGATCTCTGAAAAAATATCTATTTTTAGGTGAGATCTATTTTTAGGTGAGATCTATTTTTAGGTGAGATCTATTTTTAGGTGAGATCTATTTTTAGGTGAGATCTATTTTTAGGTGAGATCTATTTTTAGGTGGTAGATGATGATATGTCAGGGGGTATCTGTGGCGTAGAGGTTATGTACTTGTTTATCGTGCCAAATGTACCAGGTTTGCTCCCTCGTGGAGTCATCTGGATATTTGTCCAGAGATCCCTCGATCTCAGTGTATGGGAGATTGAGTTCCTAGTGCTATCGGATACAAACCATAATATGTAGGTCATATGTTCAATTTGAGCACGTAAAAGAACCCTTGGCAGTTCAAAATCGAGAAGAGCAAGCTGGAAAGCCGCTGCCTGGGCAAAATTCATTAGAAAAATGTTTTAAATTAAATTCCTACAAAAATATCTTCACCTTTTTTTACATTACATCGGCAACCCTCGCTGCTACTACGGATTTCGTGCACTGCAGCTGAGATCTTCTTTTGAAAGAAAAAGATCGGTACACACATGGTTACTCACCGAAGTGCAATGATGATGATCCTATCAATCAATCAATCAATCAGTTAATTCATGATTTGGAAAAAGTTAACAGATTTTACTGCATCAATTTGTTAAAATTGTAATTCCCAACTAGACATGAAAACATTTGTAACAGATTGACGACTCTATTTGTGCAGAATCTGAAAATCTATTCTATTGTGTTTGAATGCCTCCAACACATTGATGAACTGCGATGATATTGTATTTTGGTTTTTGTACCTGCAATAAGTTTATTGGTTTCCTATTCAAGCGATCCAATCGGTGATAGATTCTCCCAATTTATTTGTCAAATTAGTTCCAACATACATCTCATGTTATCACACCTCTAAACTTGTGAATGAATTGAGAAATTAATCAAATCTCCGTACTTGTCTACATTCGATTGGTTTATACATATGTTTTATGGATGTGGATTGAGCTCGTCCATAGAAAAGCTGATTTTCTGGCCAAATACAATAACAAATGGAGAGCTTTTGAAACGAACGGACTGTGCATCTTTGGAGACCACCATTAAAAGACGAGGATGGAGGTGGAGTGGACGTGTATGCCACATGCCAGGAGGGGTATTGGCTTGAACAGCTCTCAGATTGACAGCGGATGTGAAGAGAAGGTATGTACGTCTAAAGGAAACATGGAGAAGAATTGTGGAGAGAGAGTTGAAGGAGTGTAGCCTGACGTGTAAGACGGTTGGTAGAAAGGCTGCAGAACAGCAACAGTGGAAGTCTCTTGTAGAAGTATAGTGTGCCAATCGGCACACGAAGAAGATATATATATATAGATAGATTTTGTTTAATGTAGATAACAATCTGTGGTGGTCATCACGAATCATGGAAATTCCGGGAAACGAGGCCAGCTTGGCCAAAAATTGTTGGTATCTCCACGGTACGTGGTTGGGTTACAGGAAAATCTAATCTTTACATGCGGGTCTAAATTACAAGTATCTCTGAAGTTGTACCAACACTAGCCTGAATAACGATGGACACTGGTGATAAGGAAAAGACAACTTTCACGTTAAATGCAATCAAAGGTGCTATATTAATAGCCATGACTACGCATGAATTCATAGTTGGGGGACAAAAATAAGAGATTATTTATTATTTTTTACTCAACCGACGATGTAGCACTTCGGGTAGACCCATAGCTGCTCAGTCTCTCCAACAGATGTCGAAATGTATACATACTGATGGTTCTACGCCACCTGCCGAGAGTATTGCACGAAGCACACTTTGCTGAGAGAGGCAAGAAATATCGGTCTCAGGTGCATAAAGGAGATTGAGCGAGTAGCCTAGGATAGAGCGGTATGGAAAATTATTGCTTAAAGGCCCTATGTAACTGATAGCGGTACGAGATGAATTATTATTATTATTATTTATTGTCCATAATTCGCTTCCGAACAAAAGTATTGATATAATATAGCACTGAAGTTAACAATACAAAAGTATTGATATAATATAGCACAGAAGTTAACAATACAAAAGTATCGATATAATATAGCTCTGAAGTTAACACTACAAAAGTATTGAAATGATATAGCACTGAAGTTAACATTACAAAAGTATTGATATGATATAGCACTGAAGTTAACATTACAAAAGTATTGATATAATATAACACTGAAGTTAACATTACAAAAGTATTGATATGATATAGCACTGAAGTTAACAATACAAAAGTAGTGATATAATATAACACTGAAGTTAACATTACAAAAGTATTGATATAATATAGCACTGAGGTTAACAATACAGAAGTAGTGATATAATATAGCACGGAAGTTAACAATACAAAAGTATTGATATAATATAACACTGAAGTTAACATTACAAAAGTATTGATATGATATAGCACTGAAGTTAACATTACAAAAGTATTGATATAATATAACACTGAAGTTAACATTACAAAAGTATTGATATGATATAGCACTGAAGTTAACAATACAAAAGTATTGATATAATATAACACTGAAGTTAACATTACAAAAGTATTGATATGATATAGCACTGAAGTTAACAATACAAAAGTATTGATATAATATAACACTGAAGTTAACATTACAAAAGTATTGATATAATATAGCACTGAAGTTAACATTACAAAAGTAGTGATATAATATAACACTGAAGTTAACATTACAAAAGTATTGATATAATATAACACTGAAGTTAACATTACAAAAGTATTGATATGATATAGCACTGAAGTTAACATTACAAAAGTATTGATATAATATAGCACTGAAGTTAACAATACAAAAGTAGTGATATAATATAGCACAAGAAGTTAACAATACAAAAGTATTGATATAATATAACACTGAAGTTAACATTACAAAAGTATTGATATGATATAGCACTGAAGTTAACATTACAAAAGTATTGATATAATATAACACTGAAGTTAACAATACAAAAGTATTGATATAATATAACACTGAAGTTAACATTACAAAAGTATTGATATAATATAACACTGAAGTTAACATTACAAAAGTATTGATATAATATAACACTGAAGTTAACATTGCAAAAGTATTGATATAATATAACACTGAAGTTAACAATACAAGATAAAAGAGTACCATATCCGAACTCATTCGTTCTTATTTCTTTGTTACCCTTGGACACATTTATATTGCAGTGTATACCAAACTAGCTTGTATAGCGGCTTTGCGTAATATTAATAAGTATCAAAAGCTAGCATACCAGCTCAGATGGGTGAAAGAGTTCATTTCTCTTTTTTTTATTTTCTGTAAAAAAACATACGACACGCAAATTTCTTCTTCGAATGCTCCATATTAACCATTTGTTAACTACTCTTTGTGATTTGTATGTGATCTGAGTCTAAGAGCGATTGTAGTTTGTGCCAGTTATGTTCCTACAAGTAGGCAAGCACATCCGATTTCTGCGACGTTTTTATTTACTAGGGTAGCTTCCCAAGGCCTCTACCTCAGTCGCCTCTTATGACATGCCTTGTAGGTCACAGTGTTACTATTTGTTCCCCTTGAGAGCCTTGGCAATACATAGGCGGACACACGAAACAAAATAATACTACCTATCAGTTTAAACACTGGCGTACAGCGTCCTGGAAGGAGATAACGACACCTCTTTCAGATCCCCGGATTCATCGATTGATTCCCCCACCTCCTCGATGTCACCACTTTATTTTCATGTTATCCAACACACCCCAAAAACGGTTCTCTTCCATCCAGGACTATCATGGAATCACATCAGCTTCTGTATTTCACAACCTGGAACCTGTCAGTCAATAGATGCAACCTTACACACTCCTATCAGCTTGCGTTAATCGCTATAGATCAGGACTACTTTTCTAAAACAAATACTACTAACCAAATAACAGCTATTTCGTATCGAATATTCCAAGTCCGCTGTTGTAGTCGCAAATAGTTCTTGAGTAAAAAATAGTCTCAAAGTCAACATTCACGAAATATAAATCAATTTTATGTTTATTAAGTTCTTTTTTTAGAAAATGTGTTTGTCTTATGTTCAATATTTATTATTATTTATATGCCTCTCGTCCAGGGGGATGTTGACCACATTACCCATCGTGTGCCGATGGTCAATGAAAAATACGGGCTTAACACATACTAACCTATGTATCACGTGCTATAAAAACGATTCAAAAAAAAAAGTAAAACGAATGCATTCAAATTCCACAGTAAACAGAGTATTCTACAACAGAACATCAGGAAAGAAGGCAAGAGGAAGAACACGAGATGGTTGGGGGGGCATAGCAGAATCCTGTCAAAAAGCAAAAGTAACAATTACCCAAGCCACCAGAACAGCACAAGACAAAAACAGAAAACCACGGTACTGGGCAACAAACCAGTAGCAGTGTGACAACACTGGGTAATAACCCGGTAACATTGTGACGACACTGTGCAACAACCCGGTAACATTGTGACGACACTGTGCAACAACCCGGTAACATTGCGACGACACTGGGAAACAACCCGGTAACATTGTGACGACATGGCAACAACCCGGTAACAGTGTGACGACACTGGGCAACAACCCGGTAACATTGTGACGACACTGGGCAACAACCCGGTAACATTATTACGACACTGGGCAACAACCCGGTAACAGTGTGACGACACTGAGCAACAATCCGAACATTGGCGACGACACTGGACAACAACCCGGTAACAGTGTGACGACACTGGCAACAACCCGATAACATTGTGACGACACTGGGCACAACCCGGTAACAGTGTGACGACACTGGGCAACAACCCGGTAACAGTGTGACGACACTGGGCAACAACCCGGTAACATTGTGACGACACTGGGCAACAACCCGGTAACATTGCGACGACACTGGGCAACAACCCAGTAACATTGTGACGACACTGGGCAACAACCCGGTAACAGTGTGAAGACACTGGGCAACAACCCGGTAACATTGTGACGACACTGGGCAACAACCCGGTAACAGTGTGACGACACTGGTCAACAACCTGGTAACACTGTGACGACACTGGGCAACAACCCGGTAACATTGTGACGACACTGTGCAACAACCCGGTAACATTGCGACGACACTGAGCAACAACCCGGTAACATTGCGACGACACTGGGAAACAACCCGGTAACATTGTGACGACACTGGACAACAACCCAGTAACATTGTGACAACACTGGGCAACAACCCGGTAACATTGTGATGACACTGGGCAACAACCCGATAACATTGGGACGACAAAAAGAAAAACAGAAGAAAGAAAGAAATAAGAAATAAGAAGAAATATGACTCTCGTACCGTTATGTTATTAAAAGCTCAAAGCAATTTGTCCATACTGCTCTATCCTAGACGACTCGTTCCACTCTCTTCTATGGAATTCAGTTGGATATTTATGAGCCCTCTCAGTAAAGTTTGTTCCAATGTATTCTTAGGTTGAAATGAAAATCACGGCATATCCTTTACATGACTTCACCAGCAACAACATTAAACTAGTCTTCGATTTTCTAGGCACCCCTTATACATTCAATAGTTTGCCATTGCTTTCTGAACGGTGGGGTATATTTTGACCACTCGTAAAAATTCAAGAAAACTAATTTGCTTCCAAATTGCCCAACGCGGGGTTTGAACCAGATACGCTTGGGCTGTAATCAAGTTCACTACCTCTTAAACTACAGACGATCACCACTAGTCTAAAATCTGGCCAATTTGCTATTACGTCACATGTTTAATGCGTCTTCAAAAAACACATTTGACACAGGAGAACTTCATTCCAAAGCATTCAGCGAAGCAAGGATTAGAAAGGAGTCATTTATAACTAACACGTCGGAAACGCTGTATACAATGATATATTGGCCTCTGATCTATAATGTTTCTGTTTAAGGTCAAAAGAGCGATATGCCCGTCATATTTATCAAATACTACATACATTTGATACACGAGAAATTAAGTCCAAACCAAATTAGCAAAGATATGTGGCATAACTGTATTTGATGATAATGATCTAGCTACTTCTTTATCTGTCTATAGCATTGGTTCCCAACCTGCGGTACGCGCACCCATGTCGGCATGTTATGGACCGTTAAGGGGTACGCGAAAAATAATCAATAATGGTGAGAAAAAAAATTAACAAACAAGAAGCAAATCGTTATTAATAAGACAATAAAGTCAGGTTTTAAGACAGTATCGGGGATACTGATAAAAGGAAAGCACGCCTTCACGCAAATATCTGTCAGAGGTTTCATACCAGGCGCCTGACTACGTCTGAATTCATTGCGGGCGAACGCTAGAAGAAGAAGAAGAAGAAGAAGAAGAAGAAAAAGACAGTATCGTGCATCTTTTGAGTCTGACTTTAAGAAACTAAGTGAATCAAAGCAAGCTCAATAATCTCACTAACTATGTTTCAGTTCACTAGTATATCATTATTAAGTAGCATAACCCCAGGTCGATGATAGAATTCGTTTCCCACTCTTGCCTGTAAGCGTAGGAGTTCTTCACCTTTCAACTCACAACGCAGCACAGGTCTTCAACAAACGTCTTCCAGCTCTTCTTCTCTCTTGTCATCCCTTTCAATTCTTTCCATGTTTTACCTATCCTTTTCATATCAGCCTCCAGCTATCTTCTCCAGGTATGTCTAGGCCTTACCCTACTCCTCTTTCCCTGCGGGTTCCGAAACAGTGCATGTCTTGCAATGCTTCCAGTCAGTCTTCTCAATGTATGTCCTATCCATCGCCAGCGTCTCTTCCTTAGCTCTTTATCCACTGGTATCTGCAAAGTTCTTTCTCAGAGTTCCTCGTTTATAATCTTATCATACCATCTCAGTCCCTCTATTCTAAGAAAACATCCATTCATGAAGGTCTGTAGGGATGGAAGCTTTAATTTGCGTTCTAGGACCAGACGGGTCACCCTTGTTGTGTTATATCCGTGTTTATTTAGTGTGATCTTGATATTGTCTATCCATCTTTTCTTGTTCTTCCCTTGGCTCTAGTACCTGATCTCATTTTATTGTATGATGTTATTGGTATTTGGTTGTATTCCATTCTCATTAAATGTCCGAACCACTGCATTTGTTGTTTCTCAATGTATTATGTGCATGAGATTATACAAGCTCTTGTTTATTATTTCCATTATTACAACTAGTCTATTGTTTCTTAAATAGAAGGGACAACAAATACAATGCAACACCTCGGTCTTAAACATTGTTTACAACTAGATTACATTTTCCTAATTTACAACATCAATTTTTCATCAACTTTGATTCCGCAAGAACTGTCCTTTATTGATAAATCAATCTGCCATTATTCAGGTTAATCACAAATAGATTTCAGTTTTTTACAATCCAGAAAAACACTTATTTGAAAATTAATTCTAATCCCGACCACGCTATTTTGTTTGCAAGTGCATTTTTTTCAGAGATCACGATGGTAGTTGCCAAAGATAAGGCGTTCATGTTTTATGCGATTCCCTAGGTAGAGATCGTGAAAGTTATGTATAGAGTGAACGAGCCATGCGGGCAAATTCGGTGCAGGGGAGTCAATTCTTCGATTTCATTTTGTTCAATCCAGAGAAATGTATTTGAAAATTAACACAAAGAAATGTATTTGAAAATTAACACAAAGAAATGTATTTGAAAATTAACACAAAGAAATGTATTTGAAAATTAACACAAAGAAATGTATTTGAAAATTAACACAAAGAAATGTATTTGAAAATTAACACAAAGAAATGTATTTGAAAATTAACACAAAGAAATGTATTTGAAAATTAACACAAAGAAATGTATTTGAAAATTAACACAAAGAAATGTATTTGAAAATTAACACAAAGAAATGTATTTGAAAATTAACACAAAGAAATGTATTTGAAAATTAACACAAAGAAATGTATTTGAAAATTAACACAGAGAAATGTATTTGAAAATTAACACAGAGAAATGTATTTGAAAATTAACACAAAAAATGTACTTGAATTAACACAAAGAAATGTATTTGAAAATTAACACAGAGAAATGTATTTGAAAATTAACACAAAGAAATGTATTTGAAAATTAACACAGAGAAATGTATTTGAAAATTAACACAAAGAAATGTATTTGAAAATTAACACAAAGAAATGTATTTGAAAGATCGTGAAAGCATATAAGTGAACGAGCATGGAAAATTCAGCAGGAGTCAATTTTGAAATTCATTAATCCAAGAAATGTATTTGAAAATTAACACAAACAAATGTACTTTACGATCAACTTTTATTCATCAATTTCAATTTGGTTCTATTCTTGATTGATTAATTGATATAACCATCATCATTGCACTTCGGTGAGTAACCATATGTGCTCCGATCTCTTTCTTATACAGGAAGATTTCAGCAGCAGTGCACGAACTTCGAAGCACCGGCGAGGTCCCGATGTAATTTTTGAAGATGGTGAGAATATTTGAAAGGAATTATTTTATTTATAATCTTTCTATTGAAGTGTGCTTGGGCGCAGTTTTCCAGCCTGCTCTTTTCGAATTTTATAATCTTTCTATTGAAGTGTGCTAGGCGCGTTTTCCAGCCTGCTCTTTTGCGAAGCTTTCCGTTTTCCAGCCTGCTCTTTTCGAATTTTAACTGCCAAATGTTCTTTTCATCAACATCATCAAATAGCTTGTCCACAGCAGAAATTTGTCATCACAATAGTTATTATTGTTATGGTTTTCTAGGCATTGTCTTGGAAGGTAGTCTGCCATTGCTTTCCTTTCTGGCAGTGACCATACTGGTCGATGGCCGTAGCCATTGTCTCTATTACAGAGATTCTCTGCCTACCGTCGTTAGCTTTGAGACCATGACCATTGATACTCTGTCGGCTGTCCCTCACTCATCCATCACCTGCTCCCATTGATTCAACGCGACTCTGACGAGGAAGGGGGGTTAACAGGTACTCCACCTTTTTTACGTGCTCAAAATGAACCTACGTTGTATGAGAGCCAACTATAAACTTATGGGTCTTCGGACTCAGGTAAGAATTATGGGAAATCAGACCCAGCTACAGCATGTGACCTCGCATTCCAGTATTGATTATATAGACGAATTCATTTTAAAATCAACACAAAATGCTAAATCGAAGTTATATTATGCAACAAGTTAAGTTTAACAATAAGGAATATCAATATTATGAATATTTTTCACCAATAAATAACCATAGACTCATAGAATTGAATAAATTTGCAAAAAGCTTGCAGTACTCTATCAAACATCTATATTTTCCGGCCCCCTTTTCTGATCTAGGTCAGTGAACCCCTTGTCAGTTGTCTGGCCTAGTTATCTAGAGTTGGCTGTGGTTGTATCGTCTGTTTCCGATAGCAGTAGGAATTCGATCTCACCTACACTAAGATCATGGATCTCTAAACAAAATATTCCGATGTCGCTACAAGGAAGCGAACCGAGAACTTCTGGAACGAGAAGAACCACCTAACCTCTACGCCACATAGACCTCGACGTTCTATTCTTTCCTCGACGTTCTATTCTTTCCTCGACGTTCTATTCTTTCCTCGACGTTCTATTCTTTCCTCGACGTTCTATTCTTTCCTCGACGTTCTATTCTTTCCTCGACGTTCTATTCTTTCCTCGACGTTCTATTCTTTCCTCGACGTTCTATTCTTTCCTCGACGTTCTATTCTTTCCTCGACGTTCTATTCTTTCCTCGACGTTCTATTCTTTCCTCGACGTTCTATTCTTTTTGTATTCTAAATGACATAAACGGGAAGTATCGATTATTGATTGATTTTGTCACGTGAACAGATGACAAAGAAGTTCAATTGCTAAATTGATGTATGGCGGAGACTATTTGTTTAGGCGTTGGTAGTAGTATGTACATTTCCTTGTCAGTAACCGACTATGTGGATGATGTTGACTCAAGTCTGTGAAGTGTCAATAGCAGAAGTGTGTCTCTTTGTTCTTATTGAACTTTCATCTCAGGTGTTTACTATTCTACCTGGAGCGTGTTGAAAGAAAGTAGCAGGGGGCGTTATCATTTCTATTAACACCCTGTCATTCAGTGTTGTGGACTTTTAATTACTCCCGCTGGATGTGCGCCTAAAGAGGGGTGGAAGGATGGAGGGATGGACACAGAGAGGGATAGAAGGATGAGGATGGACACAGGGAGGATAGAAGAATGGACATAGGGAGGGATAGAAGGATGGACGAAGGGATGGATGGAAGAATGGAGGGATGGACGCAGGGATGGATGGAAGAATGGAGGGATGGACGCAGGAGGATGAAGGATGAAGGATGCAAGAATGGAGGGATGGACAGGAGGATGAAGGATGAGGATGCAAGAATGGAGGATGGACGCAGGAGGATGAAGATGAAGGATGCAGAATGGAGGAATGGACTGCAGGGATGGATGAAAGGATGAAGGGATGGACAAGAATGGAGGAATGACGCAAGGATGGAGGATGGGCAGGAATGGAGGGATGGACGAGGGAGGATAGAAGGATGAAGGGATGCAAGAATGGAGGAATGGACGCAAGGATGGATGGAAGGATGGAGGGATGGACGCAGGAGGAGAGGATGAGGATGCAGAATGGAGGGATGGACGCAAGGAGGATGGAAGGATGAAGGATGCAAAATGGAATGACCAGGAGGATGAAGGATGAGGATGCGCAGGGAGGATAGAAGGATGAAGGGATGCAAGAATGGAGGGATAGACGCAAGGAGGGATGGAAGGATGAAGGGATGGGCGCAGGGAGGGATAGAAGGATAGAGGTATGGACGTAGGGAGGGATAGAAGGATGGACTCAGAGAGGGATGGAAGGATGGAGGGGTAAACGCAGAAATCACTTTCACAGATTTATCAAATAATTTAGTCGAATCATATTTCAATCATAATTTACAGATTTATTTACTTTTTGTTTTCCTAAATTTTTGGTGAAGTTCGCAGATTTTTTTCGAATTTCAAATAAATTTTTATTGACTTTTTCACATTTGTTCGGTTTTTTTTATTTATCAATTGTTAATAACTTTTGACATTTTTCAATTTTGAATTAATCAATTTTTATGAGTTTTGTTCACATTTTTACGGTTTTTGAATTTATCAATTTTAACGATTTCCTCCCATTTATTCGTTTTTTCCATCCAATATTTCGAATAACTTTTCCACATTTTTTTCGATATTGGATTTACAAATTTCAATAACTTTTCCAGATAAAATCTACATCCTTAAATGGGAGTATCTGTCGCTGAATGGTGCCTTGCGAGTCGAAGGTCGTGGGTTCGAATCCGGAAAACCGGGCCGTTTTGTTCACGAGTGCCTTTTTTTAGAGACCCTAGGATTGTTTCTGGAGCTACAGAGTTCGTGCTTTGTGCAATACTCTCCGCAGTTGACGTGCCATTTCTGCGGAAAGGGACAAAGCCATATGGGGTAAAACTCGGTGCAATGAAAATCTTTCGCCTTTAAAACTCTTTTTGAATGGTATAACATTTAGACATCATATCACGAACTTCTTCTATACAGTTTTCTACCATTTCACGACAGAATATTCTACTGTGCAGGTGCACATAGCGTCTGTAGATAAAGTGGGCGTGAATGAGAAAGCTGGAAGATTAAGCTGATCAATAGAGACAAATAATCTGTCACTTCCAGAAGTGGTAGCTTCTAAATGTCAAATCGTGAGTAGAACAAAACCAGACCGAGCTACAGACTTCTGAAAATGGAAGATGGAAAATGTAAACATGAAATAAAGTAATTTTATAAGAACGCAAAAAAAAAGATATAGCAACGTTTTGACATAAAGGTTTTTTTATCAGGCAACGGATCTATCTATATATATATATGTCGACGTCTGTAGCTTAAGTGGTAGGGAGCTCGATCATAACCCAAGTGTAGCTGGTTCAAACACCACATTGGGTAGTTTGAAAGCAAATTTGTTCGCGAGGAATGTTATTAACAGTAAAAATAGACCTCACCGTTCAGAATGCATGAGAAAACTACTGAACGTATAAGGGGTGCCTTTAAAATCGACAACTCGTTTACTGCTGTTGATGACTACGTCCTGTAAAGGATATGCAACGATTTAATATTATATATATATATAATATCATAATAAAATAACAGAGCAGTTCACCTATTTAGGTAGCAATTTTGATTGCACAGGAAATGTTTAAAAAGAAATTATGATACGAAGTGGCAAAGCAACATCAGCTTTTAAAAGTCTAAATAAAATATGGAACTGCAAGTTATATAGTATTAAAACTAAATTACGAATTTTCAATTCAAATGTTGTATCAATCCTAACATTTGATAGCGAGAGTTGGAAAATGACTAAAGATATAGAAAGCAAGTTGAATGCATTTGAAAATAGATGTCTGCGAAAAATAATGAATATAAAATGGAACGAATTCAGAAGTGATGAAATCAGAGACATGTCTGGTCAACCACTAGTGACAACTGTTATAAGAAAGAGAAGATGGAGATATGTTGGGCACACCTTGAAGAGAAATGATCAACGAATATCAAAAGCAGGCATTGAAGTGGGATGCAAAGGGTTCAAGAAGAGAGGTCGACCTAAGGAGACCCTGAAACGAACTTTGCTGAGAGAGGCAGGAAATATCGGTCTCAGTTCCATGGAGGAGATTGAGCGAGTTGCTCACCATAGAGCGGTATGGGAAATTACTTGCAGGCCCTATGTAACGTATAACGGTACGAGAGGAATTATTATTATTATTATTATATATATCCTTTTCGTGTCCCGTTCAAAACATAAGGCTGCCACAAGAGATGTTCATTGTTGTTGTTCTATCGCCTTTCTACTAATTGTTTCCCATGGCAGGCTACAATCTTTCAATTCTCGTTCCACAGTTCTTCTTCATATGGCTTAGGACGTCCAGTCCACACTACTCGGAAGAAATAAAAAAAGAGGAAAATGAAATATACAACAAAAACAAAAACAAAAAACAAGTAAAGCACATGTTAGGTAATACTGTTATTTTTTATTGGTTACTGTACCGATGTCATTACATTCTGGGCAGACCCATAGGAGCTCAGTCTCCCGCAGCCGATATTTAATTGTATGCATACTGATGGTTCATTGACTCGCTGACACACCCCTTTTACTGCTCTGCAGATATCTAGTTTTATAAATAGCAATAAGTTGAATAAGATCAACTCAACGATAAACAAGTGAACATCAATAAATCAACAACAATGATATTAATAATCCAAGCACACAAAAATCTCAGCGTTAAAAAAATAGCATGCATCATTGCCTCCCGTTCTGTTTCTTTATTTCCAGAAAATTGTCTATTCTTACAGCTCATATTGGGTGTGACAATTTTGCTCTGTTGCTCTGTTGTCATCTATTTATTTATTTTTGGCTTCTAATGATTTCCCAAATGTATTGTTGCATGTTGTTAGGATTTAGAGGCAAGGTCACCATTTGAACGAGTCAGGATCGAATCTCTAAAATTAATATTACTAATGTTTATTTTCTGGAGTTTTTTTTCTTGTTTCTTGTAGTAACAAGAGACTTAGAGACAAGATATTTAAAAATATATCAGTGTTACAGAGGAGTTCTCTGTATATCATGGACAGAGATGAGAGCAGTAGATCTATCCAGAGAGAAATCAAAGAAAACCGGCTAATGCTACTAATAAGAATGAGAAAATTGCAAGTATTTTTACTAAAAAAATGGCGTGAGTAGGTTGGAGATGATCATAATGGGAAAAGAGGAAGACCACGGAGAAGATGGTCTCAGGAGGGAACTGATCGTTTGAGCATGACGGCTGCAGAGACTGTACATTTGGAATATGAGAAAGAGACATTATGAAGGATTGTTAGGGTGGCGAAGTACTGCTCAGGACAAGCTATTTACAAATGATCAGTTAAAAATTTAATTGCATTAAGTTTCTACATTTTTCTCTCAACGGCTTTATCATCGTCGTCTGTGCAATGACGACTTTGGAATTTCGCACTTATACTTACAAGAAGCTCGATTTTTTTTAACTGCTGTCGTTCTTATCCTGGGGAGGATAGTTATCCATACTAACAGAAAAAAGGAATTGACTATTATGAGTTCTGGATGTCCCGAGAGCACTGACTAAGGCTAGCAGCAAGGTAGTATGCAACGCTAAACGTGTAACTCACAGACCTGCTATCTCCATTCCCTTCGGACCGTACGAAACTGGAACTCTCCTTCCACCCTCACAATCATAATGTCCCTGCTTTCATGAACCTGCTCTGCGAGTTGAGGATCCTCAGGGAAGATCAGACTTCCCTCCAATTCCCTACTCTACCCGTAGAGCCTTTCAACAATATAAGAACCTACTCGATATTCTAGTCCATAGTAGGCTCAATACCATTAGGAATCACCTGTGCACAATTACGTGTTCTGTAATATTTGCATTCCTGTCCTTTTGTTAATCATACTACTATTGTCTTCCCTAAGACTCCTTTCACTGTTCACCAGTGTTTCTCATGAATCTCTCAGAAAATGATCTACTCTGTTCTCTACAAGGACTATGAGATGGTCTATGTACTAGAGATAGGCTTGCACCTTGGTGACCTCCTCGCCAGGCACCTCCAAGATATCTCTTAAAGTACATCTACCTCGTTTGATGCTAATTTAAATAGCCATAATGACCAAGGCCGTAGAGATGTCTCTGTAACCTGCCTGGTGTCTTGTTCTTCAGATGACCGCAGTCGAATGACAGGAATGTCGCTTGATTGACCAATTTAGTGTGGTGGCACCCAATGGAATCAATGTCTGACATCAGCACGCGTAGGATTTATCGCTCTTTGTTCTTGATGTATCCTTTCTTTAGATAACCCTTCTTAGCCTCTACTATTATTGGTTCTCTGTTTGAGGCTTATCCTTACCTCGTTGTCCTGCAGTACGGTACGGCTCCTGCATATGTCAATTTCTGGCCCGTGTCCGTAATTCTCTTCTTATTGTTCTTCTTACAATTGCCGCTGCCCCTTTCAACTCCACTACTCGTTCATTTCTCTCTCTCTTTCTCTCTCTCGCGATCACCGCCCAGACCGATGTACCAGACTTTCCCATAAATTCTCTTATTCATGTGAAAATCTGATTCATACATCCTTAGCATTGGTGTGTTTCGTCACATCTTCAGCGCCATTTGGAGCTCTGGTGCTTATCCTTCGGCGATGTGTCCGGTTTTAGCCTACGTTTACTGGGTTCGCTCTCCGTCAGCTTGGACTGTCCCCAGCCGACCTACAAGGCAGCAATTTTCTATTTTCTTTTAGGTTAGCAACCCATAGACAACCTTCCCTCCCGGGTTGTTGAGCGTCATCTACCCAGGTTGTCTTTTTTTTTTTGGACTACTTGATTTGTCTGCCGTCCAGTTTTGTGTACAGTTTGCTCCGACTCGTTCATTTGAACAAATCGCTACGTAATTACTGGGTTGCATCTATTTTTCCCCAAGTCGACCCACTTGCCCTGTCGATTCATTCGCTTATCTCTCGGTCTTCCTATTTCTCTTCCCCTCTCAACTTTCCACTCTAGTAAATATTTTATCATGGTGTCATGTCTTTTTATGTGCCCAAAATACTTTACTTGTCTGAATTTTATTTCTCTTAATAATTGTTTCTTCATGCCAAGTTTTCCTAAAACTTGTTTATTTGTCTGTTTTTCTGTCCTAGAAACTCTGCCTATTCTTCTATATATCCACATCTCAAATGCATCAATTCTGTCTTCTAACTGCTTACTTCATCTCTATATTATGTTAAATGTAGTCACGTCATTCTGTGAAACTTTGATTGCATAGATCATTCCCACTTACGCATATTTCTGCAACCATTTCTACTCTTCTCTCAAACTAAAAGATCCTCGGAGAAGTCATCGACACTACTCGCAACCATGTTCTAGAATTCATGACATTGAATTATGTATTTTTCCCTTCTCTTCTCTTTTCACTTCCAGAATTCATATTATACAGACAAGCTACGTGTCTGTTGGGATTAGCATTGACCGAGTTATATATTCCCACATGTGAGTTACACGAGTAGTATTGCATACTACTTTGCTGTTAACCTTAGGGCATGTTTTCTGTACTTGTCAGTGCTGTCGGTACATCTAAAACTTATAATAATCAACTGGGGCTCAACAGTGCTCTCGGGACATCTAGAACTCATAATAATCAACTCAGCTTCAACAGTGCTCTCGGCACATCTAGAACTCATAATAATTAACTGGGGCTCAACAGTGCTCTCGGGACATCTAGAACTCATAATAATCAATTGGGGCTCAACAGTGCCCTCGACACATCTAGAACGCATAATAGTCAACCGGGGCTCATTTTTTCCGGTTAAGTACTAATCTTTTTCTGTTCCTAATCAAGTTTTGCGTCACAGCTTCAGTGTAAGAAGATATTTCTAGTACAAGCTATTGGTTGTTTTTGAATATAAGTGTTACAGAAGAGTCCTCGGTAAATCATGGACAGAGAAGATAACAAATATATATATATCCAGAAATAACTCTAATTCACAGAAAAACTGGCCAATGCTGCAAATAAAAATTACAAAACTGTAGTATTTTGGACATATAAAAAGACACAAAGACCATTATGGAAGGAGGGATTCCGGGAAAGAGGAGAAGAGAAAGACCACGGAGAAGATATATTCAGGATGTAACTGATGATTTGTCTACAGAGGTGGGACATCTGGCCTATGAGAGAGAGAAAGTCTGAAGGACTGTTGGGGTGGCAAAGCTCTGCTCAGAACAAGCTATTTGACGATAATCCCTTTCCTCCTCTTTTCTTGCTACTCCTCCCACCCCCACCCTCCATCCCCCTTTTTTACACACACATACACACGACACATTAAGGGTACTACACCTTTGCCCAGATATTTTATCACTCCGTCACTTTAAGTCATCCCCATAGCTACGTGGTCATGTATATGAATTTCAACAATGACCATAGAAGATCAAGACCGTTTGTACAATGACGACTTTGGACTTTCGCACACATACTTACAAGAAGCTCGGTTTTTTTAACTGCTGTCGTCCTTATCCTGGGAATGATAGTTGTCCATACTAACAGGGAAAAGGAATTGACTATTATGAGTTCTGGATGTCCCGAGAGCACTGACTAAGGCTAGCAGCAACGCTAAACGTGTAACTCACAGACGTGCGGAATCTCCATTCCCTTCGGACCGTACGAAACTGGAACTCTCCTTCCACTCTCACAATCATAATGTCCCAGCTTTCATGAGCCTGCTCTGCGAGTTGAGGATCTTCAGGGAAGATCAGACTTCCCTACAGGTCTTCCCCTACTCTACCCTTAGAGCCTTTCAACAATATAAGAAATTTGTGTGCCTAGCGTTCCGAACGTAATAAGTTCAAACCTGGACCGCGCCGTTTTGTTCACGATTGCATTTTTCAGAAAATCTCTATGGTTGTTGCCATAGAAACAGAGTTTGTGCTTTATACAATACTCTCGCCAGGAGACGTTGAGGGACTGAACCATATCGGGAAACACGGTGAAATGAAGACAATTCGTCGTCCTTAGAATCGTAGGATCTTTCTTCCCTTTGGACTTCTCTGCTGTTTTGTCGTTAGACGTAGCAGATTTAACTGATGATCGGTTGCTGAGATAGTGTACGCTTGGTCGCTTGATATGATGTGATATTGTTGAGTTTCAATATGTCTGTAATACCACTAATCCATCATTTTCTTGGGTTTCCCCTTCCTCTTGATGATTGCATGTTCAGGTTGTACACTCTTGCAATTGGTGTACTCGGGTTCATTCTCACCAAGTGACAAAACCATTTTAGTTTCTGTTTTTCAATGAATCTAACAGCAGGTGTTGTTTCGGCTGTTCTTCTAATTTCCTCATTTCTTATATGGTCTCTTCTTGTTTTATTTACCACTTTCCTCAAGCATCTCATTTCACATGTGGTAATTTTTCTTTCTTGTTCTTTTGTCAGTGGTCATGTTTTGCACTGGTAGCACATTGTTGGTATAAAGATTGCATTTATAATATGTCTTTTAGTCTCTACTGTAATTGCTGGGTGTTTCAAGATTGGGGTAAGTTAGTATGTAATGTTGTTGGCTTGCTGGAATTTAGTTTCGATCTCTCTGTCCAGTCTACTATAAAATGTGAACATTCTTCCAAGTATCTAAGAATCAATCGCTCAATATCACTCACATTTTGTAATATATATTTTTAAAATGAAAAAAAGATACATTTTATTGTCACACCCACGTTTTTGTAATCCTTCAAATCATTCAATCAATCAATCATTCAATCAATCCCAGACTACATTAACAAATTCAGGTCTAGATTTGAAATAAACACAATTTAAACAATTTTTCGCCTCCTTGAGATTCCCAAGAGACTATGAAATTGTATTTATTTTTGTCTGTGACAGAAAAAACAAACTAATTTACTTGGAAATATCTTTCTATTTTTAGTCCAGTAGTTTAAGTACATCTTTGTTTGTTTGTTTGTTTCTCTGTGCCCTTCTTTGTGTTTGCTAACAGTACTATGTCGTCCATGAAGTCAATGTCTGTCTTCGTTAGTCGCCAGATAATTATTCTGCTATTGCTGTCATTTATCTTCTTCATTGAATACAAATCGTGGCATATCCCTTATAAGACGTCGTTATCAACCACAGTTGTTTATTTTCTAGGCACCACTTATACGTTTAGTAGTTTGTCATTGCTTTCTGACCGGTGAGGTCTATTTTTACCGTTCATAAATACCCACACGAACACATTTTCTTCTGAACAATCCATCGTGGAGTTTGAACCAGGTACACTTGGGTTGTGCTCCAGCTAGCTACCGCTTAAGCTACTTATTCATTACGAAGTCAGTAGCAACTAGGAAGAGCAATAGGGACATAATACACATCTGATGAACAGCAAAACCCCAGAGGAAGAAAGATAGAAAATGTGAAGGTGTTCATATATTTAGGCAGTTATATAAACCAACGGGACAGCGAAAGAAAAGGAGACCAGGAACTACATGGAGACGAGATTTGGAAGCAGAGATCAACAATATAAAGAAGAACTGGAGGGAGCTGCAGGAGATAGCTAGAAATAGGAAGACTTGACATGAGTTGGTTGAGGGCCTATGCTCCAGTCCTGATTTAAAAGGCATGTATTATATATATAAACTTTTGGAGGGAATGGCTATGCAGGGGCATACAGCTATTGCTTCAGGGAAGAGGACCTCATACTAGACAAGTAGATAGGATAGTAGAAGCGAGCTAGATAGTATAAGGAGACACCGTAGGGGTTTGCAACACCAAAGCTGCGCTCCGCACTATGATAAGAATAGCAACACTAGAACGAGACTTTGACGTAGATTAGTTAGGACTGCTTAGCGACGATATTGACAACATAGGAGACCGATAGAAACACTGGAATAGTGCGAAAGTGTTTTGTAAACAACATACAAATAACATCAATAAATACACGTGTATTAACTCTATAAGATCGTGTTTGTGATTGATAGTCAAATTGTGCTTTGTACCATCTTGGCCATCAACGAACCCCTTATAACACAACCAACAGTGGGAATATAGGAAAAGAAATGAACTCAAGAATTGAAATGTCAGCTGCAACATTGATATCATTGAACAATGTATGGATAACATATGCTTACAAGACACAGACTAGACTCAATATATATAAATCACTGTCCACTTAGTCTTACTGTATAAATCAGAGACAAGAAACATATGTAACAAGACAGACAGTCGCATAAGAGGCTTTGAGGAAAGATGTCTCAGAAGAATTCTCCGAATTAATTGGGATCAAAGAAGGTAAAATACTTCTTCTTCTTCTTTTGTCGTCACACCGCTGCCGGGTTGTTGTCCAGTGTCGTGGTTTTCTGTTTTTATCTTGCGCTGTTCTAGTGGCCTCTATGATTGTTATCTTTGCTCTTTCACAGGATTCTGCTATGCCAGGTAAAATACTTACATTACAAAAATCACAGCATCAATAATATCAACGAACAAATAAAAAGGAGGGATGGAAGTGTTTGGAACATATATTAAGACTGCAGAAGACCAAACACGCATAAGTGTATCTCAAATGGAGTCCCGTCGGAAAGAGACGAAGGGAAAGACCAAGTAAGACATAGAGACGAACCGACTGAGTGGTTACCGGAGCCCAAATTTGAGGTGTAAAGAATAGAACCACTGTTACCTGCCACGCATGTCGTAAGAGGCGACTAAGGAGGTTTGGCTGAAATCGGATGCACGTGTCCTAAACGTGTAGAAGTCTATGCGTTTAGGAGCCTACCAAACCAATGTGCAACGTATACACGTTCTTGGCAAGGATCAAACACATCACAAAGAGTGATTAAAATTGGTTGTAAACAACGAACGAAAAGAAGATATAGACGAACTGTAGACAGAGAAAGACAAAAGGCAGGAATGACATTAGTGGCTTGTTCAAGACAGATCTTGTTGGAGGAAACGTGTTGTTACCTTATGCTTTGTTAAGAGAAGAATATTAAGAACGTCCATTGTGCAACATTTGGTATGTTTCCGGTCAGAAAATGGTGTCAAATACTGAATAATACTAGATGACATGTAGATGGATATTATAATAGATAAACTGAAGATATCAAGATTTAATGATCTACAAAAGTGTCTAAAGGTGAAGGATTGACTGCATTGTATCGGGTTTCCCTATATGGCTTCGTCACTACGGAAGAGATAGCATAAACTCCGTAGCTCCGGCAACAATCCTAAGATTTCATGACAAAAATCACATCCCGTCTCGGTCTGGATTGGAACCCACAATCTTCAGTACAACAGGAAAACGACTTAACCACTTCATCATTGAGACCACCAAGATTGTTACAGCAAATAAAAACAATATATCAATTATAATTCATAATCAAATGAATATATTCAACGTCACATCGGTTTGTGACAAGCGTTTTCTAATAACTATGCTATTGACGTAGTTTTTGTACAGTGTCAAACAATAGTATGGTGCTCAGTTAGACAATATTTAGTTAAATTGCTGCAACATTTTGCTAACTTTTATTTCGTTTTGTGTTTTTTGAATATTTTTATTTAGAATTGAGTTCTATGAGTTGAAGTCGAAACTCCTAAGTTTCAACAACAGTCCTAGATTTATCAGGGGAAAATATGCACGAATGAACTCAACGACGCGATCCGGATTCGAGCAAAACACCCTTCAGAACGCAAGGGAATAGTTTCAACCACTTCACGAAAGAGAACCCAGAAACTCCTCCCCACCCCGTGAGAGAAAGGAGAGAAAGAGAGAGAGAGAGAGAGAAATACATAACAAGTAACTTAATAACACCTAATTTAAAATTCAAGTGTCTAGTTCGAATAGTTTTTTTGTGTGCCTGGTATGAATTCAGGGTTACTCATGGCGCCTAATAGGGCACATTTGACTAATTTTTGTGTGAAGATTTGCTCTTCTTATTGCCCGTGTATCTCGTCATTCAGTTGAACCTTACTCTGATTTTAGAGGTACGTGCTTCTTCTTCGAACGCTCCACATCGACCCCTTGTTAACCACTTTTTGTGATTTGTATGTAATCTGAGCCTAAGCGCGATTAGACGTTGTGCCAGTTATGCGCCTACAAGTAGGTCAGCACATCCGATTCTGCGATGCTTTTTATTTACTAGGGTAGCTTCCCTAGGTCCTACATCAGTAGCCTCTTATGGCATGCCTTGTAAGTCGCAGTGGTACTATTCTTTGCTCTCCTTGCAGACCCTGGCGCCACATGGGCGATACATAAGAATGTGAATCATGGGCCATATCACAAACATTACAAAACCAAATTGAAGCTTTTGAAACAAGTTTTCCCATAAAAAATTCTTAGAACATCATGAGCAGAGAAGAGAAGAAACAAAGACATCCTACAAGACCTGCATATCAATGAGCATTGTCTTATAAATAACATAATATCCCGGAAGATGACATATTTTGGCCCACGTTAAACGTCACAGTGGCTTGGAGAGAACGGTAATGGAGTTCATGGTTTCTGGAGTACGAGGCAGGGAATGACTAAGACGTAGGTGGCTGTAGGACATTGAAAGAGACATTGAACATGATGCTGGAGGAGGAAGGAGAACTAGCTAGAAACAGAAAGTTTGTCAGACAAGCTGTGAAGAAAGTGATGTTCCGCAGGGGACTTGCTACTTAACACACTTGATTTCTTTATATAGATATTATATTGGACATCTTACATCGATTGATTAATTGATTGATTGATTGATTGATTGATTGACTGATTGATAGGACCATAATCATTGCACTTCGTTGAGTAACCGTGTATGCTCCGATCTCTTTCTAATACATGAAGATATCAGCGGCAATGCACGAACTACGTAACACCGGCGAGGGTCCTCGATGTAAATTTGAAGATGGCGAAGATATTTGTGTAGAAATTGTATTTTTAGTCTTTTTTCTTTTTTTTCCTCATGCATTTTGCCCGGGCTTCGACTGTCCAGCCTGCTCTTCTCGATTTTGACCAGCCCAGGGTTCTTTCTTTTTCTTCTTCTTTTGTAATTACATTGCTACAGGTTTGTTGTCCAGTGTCGTGGTTTTCTGTTTTTATCTTGCTATGTTCAAGTTAATTGGGTAATTGTTCAGGTGAATCTTGTAACACAAAGTAGGTAGGAAAGTGATGTTGATCATCTGTTGCTTAGCTGTCAATGAAATTTTTGGGTGCCTTAACAATGAGGCTAGCTGGTAGGTTACAGCATTAGTTTTTTTCACTCTATGCTCTACCTCTTTATCTTGTCTTCCGTCTTCTGTGAATATAATAATAATAATAATTCCTCTCGTACCGTTATACGTTACATAGGGCCTGCAAGTAATTTCTCCATACCGCTCTATCCTGGGCAACTCGCTCAATCTCCTCCATGGAACTGAGACCGATATTTCCTGCCTCTCTTAGCAAAGTTCGTCTCAGGGTCTCCTTAGGTCGACCTCTCTTTCTTGAACCATTTGCATCCCACTTCAATGCATGCTTTGATATACGTTGATCATTTCTCCTCAAGGTGTGCCCAACATATCTCCATCTTCTCTTTCTTATAACAGTTGTCACTAGTGGTTGACAGACATTTCTCTTATTTCATCACTTCTCCTGAATGTGAATATGCTTCCTAAGTATTTGAATTCTTTCACTTGGTTTCTTGTAGTACCCATTGACATGGATGTCTAGTTTATTATCTTTTCTTCACATATTCATTATTTTTGTTTTAGTGTTATTGATTTTCATGTCATGATTTATACAATTTTGGTTCATGGATCTCTGGAAAAATATCCAGATGACTATACGAGGGAGCGATCCTGGTACATTTGGCACCAGAGATGAGCACGTAATCTCTACGCTAAAGTGACATTGCAGACAAAATTATTGTGAACAAAACTCATTTTTTAACAAAATTATGAAATGCTGCAATTAGTAAATATCTAATTAAATTAGAAAAAACAAAATAGAAAAATTTCGAAATGAAATGAAACAGTTCTAGTGATCTTCTAGGAAGTCCTGACAAGAGTACTTCTTAATTTATTTCAAATAAAATTTAGATCAAACATACAGAGAGAAGGAAGAGATAGAATTGAAAGCTGGAAGATAATACGAAGGAACAAAAAACTTTGCCACGAAAGAAACAAACTAAATAAACACCTATATGTCATACGCTGCGTTCTTTATATTGTATACATTTTCAAAATGAACACAAAGTAAATAGCAAACACATTTATATTCACTTTGTGTTCATTTTGAAAATATATACAATAATAAAGAACGCGCAGCGGTATGGGACATATTAGGGTGTTTATTTAGTTTGTTTCTTTCGTGGCAAAGGCGGAACATGGGGCAGAGGTTTTAGAGCTTCGTGTGATGCGATTCGTTGCTAGCAGTTGGAGATCTTGTATGGTTTTACATCCGAATAGTTTGCTGTAATAATGTTCTTCGTAGAGTGGTCTTAAGTCTTCCACGTTTTCTTTTCCCAACTGATGACCACATAAGATCGTGTTCATTTGTAGCCATGAGAATTGTGTCATCAGCGTACCTTAGGTTGTTTATATTTTGTCCACCGACTGCTATTCCTGTCTTTTCTTCTATAGATCTCATGATGTTTTCGCTATATAAGTTGAATAGGTCTGGTGAGAGTACGCACCTTTGTCGTACTCCTAACTGTATCGCCTGATAGATTCCAATCTTACTCTCTAGTCTAATGGCTGCGGTTTGTTGCCAGTACAAATTCTTGATCAGTCTAAGATCTTTACCATCAATATTTATACTTTCTAACATGCTGATTATTTCTCCATGTTTTACTTTATCGAAAGCTTTCGTGTAGTCTATGAAACATAGGTATAAGTCCAACTTCATTTCTATTGATCTTTCCATTATTGTTCTTATTGTATATATTGCGTTGTTTGTTCCTCTGCGTTCAACAAAGCCACATTGTTCTTCCTTAACTTCTGGTCTTATTTTGTTTCGTACCCTTCTCATAATAATGCTGAAAAGTAGTTTTGTTACGTGACTCATGAGGCTGATTGTGCGGTGTTCTTCGCATTCTATCGTTCCTGCTTTCTTTGGTAGTGCTATAAAAATGGATTGTCGTAAATCTTTGGGTACATATCCAGTGTTGTAGATGTCATTGAATAATTTTGTTAAAACGCCTATGCCCAATTCGCCTGTTGCTTCTATTTCTTCTGTTGTTATGTTGTCTGGTCCTGGGGTTTTTCCTTTTTCGTGTGTCTTATGGCATTGATAACTTCTGATGGAAGTATTTGTGGTCCTTCATGGTTGTAATTGATGTGTATTTCTTGTCTGTTATCACTGTATAAGTCCTTAATGTACTCTGTCCATCTTTCTATTTTCTTGTCTGTTTCAATCAGGATATCTCCCTGCTTTGATTTTAAACATCCAGTAGCTATAGCAATACGTGAGTTTATTTCTTTCATTGTGTCTCCGTAACTTTACATTTTACTACCTATATATGTAAAATGTTTAACTTTCTCTAGTGTTTGGCAATTTATTACGATGTTGTCTGTTGAGTGTGTGAAGTCCATAATTTTGGTCTTGGCAGAATTAATCTGGAGACCAACTTCATCTGCAAGTGTGCAAAGATTGTTCGTTAGTTTGTGTGTTCCTTGTATGGTTGAATTCAATCTGGCCACGTAATGGGACATAAAGGACAACTTTAAATATGATTTGATTAAAAACGTGTTTCTGTGAATGTGAATCAAATTATCAATATAAGGGAAGACTGTAGCAAAACTATGTAGCAATGGCGACACAAGGGAAGACTGTAGCAAAACTATGTAGCAATGGTGAAACACGTAATCACAAAATATTGTAGTTTTACAAAATACAAAAACAGTGATAATACACAGCAACATTTCTACCAAAAGGCCTTTATCTAGCAAACGATAAACAGGAGTGATGAATTTCACAACCCACTACATATAGAGATCAAGATGGAAGTGAAAAGACAGATAATAAAAAGTATTTTCCTACCAAACACTTTGTTCTTCTTCTTTTTCTTTGCGTTCTTTCTTTACCACCAATTTTAATCACTTTTTGTGATATGTTTGATCTTTGCAAGAACGTGTATACGTTGCACATTGGTTTGTAGGCCCCTAAACGCATAGACTTCTACACATTTAGGACATGTGCATCCGATTTCAGCCAAACCTCCTTAGTCGCCTCTTACAACATGCGTGGCAGGTAACAGTGGTTCTATTCTTTACACCCCAAATTTAGGCCCCGGTAACCACTCGGGCGCAACACTTTGTTACCAGTGCCAAACTTGGTCTCTTACTGCTGTACCACATCACAGAAAGCTCACCACGTGTGAAATGAAATGCTTGAGGAAAGCAGTGGGAGTCACCAGGAAAGACTACGAAATGAGGATATCAGAAGCAGAGTGGGTCATGCACTGAATACATCGAAAGACAACAAATGCAGTGGTTTGTACATTTAGTGAGAATGAAATACAACCAACCACTAATAACAGCATACAATAAAAAGAGATCGGGTACTAGAGCTAAGGGAAGACCATGAAAAGATGGATAGACAATTTCACGACCACACTAAATAAACACGGATATAACACAACAAGGGCGACTCATCTAGCCCTAGAACGCAAATTAAAGCTCTCATCCCTACGCTTAACGGCAAGAGTGGACAGTCAACTACATCTTCCACCTGGGAATAAACAATAGACATAGTCGTCAGAGATGAGGGCGACTCATCTAGCCCTAGAACACAAATTAAAGCTCCCATCCCTACGCTTAACGGCAAGAGTGGACAGCCAACTACATCTTCCACTTGAGAATAGACAATAGACTCCATATAAACTACGACAGAAATATCCCAACGTGTTGTGGTCCCCGGTAACATAAGGCCGACTAGCTCAGACGGAAAACCAAAATTTCTCCTTAATGAGCGCCTGTTTTTGTAAGTGTTTAATAGAACACTGTAAGGTTGTCTGCAATTTTACACAAATCTACTAGTCCATGATAATTGATGTGATGAAAAATGTTAATAATACTGATCAGTTATCAGTTATATGATGACTATCATCATAGCACTCCGGACATGTCCATAGGTGCTCCGATCTCCGCCTCAGCAAATCCAGCAGCGTCCAGCGACCCAACACGCCAGTCCGATGTTGATTAATCAATCTCTTTGTCATAGTTCCCCAGATGGCAGCGGAGGAATGGACAGTTAGCCAGATAGTTAGTGTAGTATAATTAGATTGTTTAATAGTTGAGACTATGTGTTGTACTCTCTATGCAGAAGTGCAACACATAACTACAAGACACGACGTTTTTGTGTAGTAAAATAGTGACGGGTTAGTAACGAATTAGAAACAGGAGAGACAACATAAACATTAGATACAGATGGACGTGTTCTTGTCTGTATCCGTCAAACATCATTAAAAATATAGAAATGTGAACGAATCCTAGTTGTTTACTATATTGTTGAGTACAATCATGTATTGTCTTGACTACAACATGGATACCGTCGTGTAAGGAAAACTAAATGAAGGAGAAAAAGGATGGACCAAACTAAAATGATATAACAAACTATAAATCTAATGACTGTCATCAGAAGAGATATTGAATACAATCATGTATCGTCTTGATTACAACATGGACACCGTCGTGTAAGGAAAACTAAATGAAGGAGAAAAAGGATGGACCAAACTAAAATGATATAACAAACTATAAATCTAATGACTGCCATCAGAAGAGATACATCAACAACAAAACCAAACTATGAACCCAGGATAAAGAAGAGGAGAACCATAAAGAAGAACATCAGCAGAAATATCAAGCGGAGGGGACCCATAACATCTTTGCATATTTAGTATGTCCTTCTTTTCGGGCTGCACCAATATTGACACCCATCTCTTTCAATCTGGTCAGCGAGTGGGATTCACAGCCCTGAAACTCCTCTGTTCGGAAAGACTCTCTCAATGCGGGAAGAATGTCACTTCGATCCATGGCAGCTCCCTCTGATATTGTAGCCAAGCCAGCCAATCTATCAGCTTGTTCATTATAACACTGATATTCCTTAATGCTTAATATTTAATTTGTAACATAATATGGCCTTGATTTAGCATGTTGTGGTGTGTTTTTTTTATTTGTCTCTATCTAAGAATACTGGAATGAGAGGTTACGCGACGGTTGTTTTCTTATTTCCTAGAATTTTTACCTGAGCCCGCCGGCCGAATGTTATCAGAGACCAGGATATAACTCATCCAACTCCAATGGCAATTTCCGATTTCTCTACTGAGCGGAACAAGCTTACCTTATAGTGGGCAGTGGAGACGAACAGTGATAGAACGTCGGAGAAAACATCAATAGTGACAATGAACAGGCCGTCAACTTGTAACACGACACTATCAAGATCCGTTACAGACAATCTTCGTGGAGGAAATGGAATTCACTGATCGAATCTATTAACTACTTTATAAAAATGTCAACTTCTACTAACTGACAGAGATTCAATATTTTTATGTTATCGACATCTTAACATTGTCAGAGGTGTCATGAAGACATTGTCAGAGGTGTCATGAAGACATTGTCAGAGGTGTCATGAAGACATTGTCAGAGGTGTCATGAAGACATTGTCAGAGGTGTCATGAAGGAAGTTGCAGTAGTAACATTACTACATTGGAGTTACGCCAATAGTAATGATTGATTGATTGATTGATTGATTGACTGACTGATTGATTCATTCATTCATTCATTGATTGATTGATTGATTGATAGGGCCATCACCATTTCACTTCGATTAGTAGCCATTTGTTCTCCGATCTCTTTCTTACACACGAAGATCTCAGCTACAGTGCACGAACTCCGTAGACCGGCGAGAATCCCTGATGGAAATTTGAGGATGGTGAAGATAGTTTGTAGCAATTTTTGTTTTAATCTTTTATAATGAATTTTATCCAGAATGCAGCTTTCCAGCCTGCTATTCTTGATTTTGAACTGCCAATGGTTCTTTTACGTGCTCAAATTGAACACGCAACCTACGTTTTATCGTCCGTCTCCGATAGGACTAGGAAACTCGATCTCACCTAGACTGCGATCATGGAACTCTGGAAAATATCCGATTGCTCCATGAGGAAGCGAACCAGTACCTTTGTCACAAGAAGTGAACACCAAACCTGTACTCTACAGAAACCCGTTATCGACATCTTAACTTAGTCGGAAGTTTCCTGAAGAAAGTTCTAGTAGCAACATTACAATAATGACAGCAGTAATGACAGAAAAGAATGTATGAAATCGTGATTAAGACATAACTCTTAAGAGGTAGCTTACTCACAAAAGAAGATTAGTCGTGTAACTGATGCGGACTTTAATGAGACAATGTCTACATTTGTGGACTTTCCATTTTCTCATTTATTTTAGTAATGGTTCTATTATCTTCTTCAAATCTCTGCGGGTTTTATTCGTTCTATTCCTTTGTTTTATCCTACTTTTTGTCTTTGTCCTCGTCTCATTCTTGACATCTGTCTACGTTTATATTTCTTATATTTATTTTTCTTTCCTTCTTTGTTTATCTCTCCTTCGTTAGATTGTACTAGTTGTAGCATGTGTTATAAATGCGCCATTCTCATGGTATGTGCTACGTATGTATATGTATGGCATTTTTTCGTCTTTACAGACGGTAATTGTCAGTGGCACTACACAATAAACCAAGTGAAAGAATTCAAATACTTAGGAAGCATATTCACAGAAGAAGGAAGACTAGATAGAGAGATAGAGGCTAGAGTTCAAAACGCAAATGTTGTAACCTACCAGCTAGCCCCATTGCTAAGGCACCCAAAAATTTCACTGACAGCTAAACAACAGATGATAACAGTATTTGCATACCTACTTTGTGTTACCAGAGCCAAACATGGACAATGAGCAAAGCACAGTCACAAAAATAACTACATGTGAAATGCGCTGCGTGTGAAAATTACCAACAACACCAGAAAAGACAGTCACCAACATCAGCATAAGAAAAAAGTTGGCACAGAACCTTGCTTAAATTACATTGAGAAACAAAGAATGAAGTGGTTTGACCACTTAATAAGAATGCATCCAAACTCCACAGTATACAATGTCTTCTACAACAGAACATCAGGAAAGAAGGCGAGAGGAAGACCACGAAAAAGATGGTTAGATGGCATAGCAGAATCCTGTCAAAGAGCAAAAATAACAATCACACAAGTCACCAGAACAGCGCAAGACAAAAACAGAAAACCACAACACTGGGCAACAACCCGGTAGCAGTGTGACGACAAAAGAAGAAGAGAGAAGACAGACGGTCACTTGACAGGACTGTTACTGTGACGATTACTGAGTTTGTGCATATCTCTCCTGCCTTCAAGCTTATCCCTAAAATTATGCACTAAGATTTGTGTAATATTATTTTTCCACATAACTCGGTCATCAACTAGTTTATCCCATATATTGGGGCTGTTTTACAAGTTTTTCATTGAGGTATTGCATACATTCTTATATTTGAACAGTGGTCTGTCTTGGAGCCTTTTCCCTTCCTAAAGTTGACAGAATAACATCTGTTGGGGTATGCGGCTACTTTCCGTTTTTCTCCATGTCTCAGCCTCCTTAGGCTTCAACTGTTGACTATTCCCATGACTGGTGGCAGGTATTCACGTAGCAGTACTTCAGTTTTGGTTATCTTGTCTTGTATGATGTTCATAATCTTTCGGAGACAGCGAAGGTGAAAGACGTTATGTCTTCTCTCATGTTTGTTTGTGTGTGCGTAGATGACTAGTGAGCCCGATGCGGGCTTGAAATGTTCTTGTACAGTGTGGGCAAGGTATACTTGTACTTGTGGGGAGTTTTACTGCCTTTCTATTTTGTCGTTTTTTTTTCATCTGTGCTGTTCTACCTGCCTCGCAGGCCGAGGAACCATGTCGAAGAAGTGTGCGCCAGGCTGATCTGTCTTGAGCAACATTCTCCCAGTTGTTGACATATATGCCAAAGGATTCCATCGAGTTCGTGAGTGTATCTTTGAATCGCTTTTTCTGACCACCCTGTGAGCGTTTACCGCTATGTAGCTCACCATAAAAGAGTCGTTTGGGTATTTTGCAGGTATTATGTGATATAATGCACCATTCATAGTCTATTAAGATTTTCAATCTCCAGTCTTATATGGATCTACTGTCCTGGTCATCCGGGTGTTTGCGGCAATGAAAGAGCGAACAGATTTGCATCAACAGCATTGGTTGTCGGGGAGTTGATGATGAATAACGGGGATGTTCGTCGGTCACTTCACTACTGCCTGCTGGATGAAGGCTAAAATAGATGGTGTATCGATCTAGTGATTTACGGCGTTTGTACTTACTCACGGAACATGTAGAACTGAATGCTTAAAGGGCCCCTTCCACGAGGACAAGGAAAGATAAGCCTAGAAATACGTGCAGAAAAAATTTGCAGGCAGTTATTAACGATATACAGAAAATCTGCAAGGAACTGCAAGAGACAGCTAAATATAGAAAGACTATGCACGAGTAGATTGAGGAGGAACTAAGCTCCAGCAGCGTTTAAAAAAGGCGGAAGAGAAAGAAAGAAAGACAGGATCAAAGTAGCTAATGTATTTTCTAGTTTCTCAATTTACGAGTCGATCAAGCTGTGATTTTCCTTGGTTCCTGAGTTACAGAATCGGTCAAGCTCTGTTGTTGGAAGCTATCTTATTTATGTAACCATCACCAGAACTACTATGTATGTACTTTTAGCTCTTAACCCTTTAAAACTAGCTAAAAGGGACCAGGAACTTTATTACCCATACTGTGTGCATAAATCTCAATTCTATTAACTCATCAACGATTACAGAGACACAGTAGCGTACATGTTAGTGAACTCACTTCCTATGCGTGCGTTGCTAATTCAATTCCACAGTGAGCGTGGAACATTGTTCCGACCGAAACTACTCTCAGGTCGACCCAGTCTCAATTGAGCACCAGGAAAAGCACTGTGAAGCAAATGCAATCGGTGTGATGTTGACCACATTACCCATCGTGGGCCGATAGTCAATTAAAAAAATGCAGATCTAACACCGTACTCCCCAATATACCTCGATGTGTGAAAAAAAGTATTCCTTTTTTACATTAACGATTTAGTGCAGTAGTCTTCGCCTGTTGATCTGTCCCGTTTGGCCATGTGCCGCAGACTGCGCCACGATTTATTTTGTAGTCAAATTTCCACGAACAATTACCTTAATCGTTACCGTTTTTAATTTATTCTTTCGCATTCTTCTAACTTTTGATAAATGTTCATTCATTTAATTACAAAATTACATTTCTTTCATGAAATTTCTCAACAAAATCAGATATTTCATATTTTAATTTGTAAATACGCGAAATGGAAGAATTGAACAAAAATTAATTCAGTCACTGCGTGCTTTGTAATGCTGTTACCAATGTGTTCAGTGAGATTGTCATAGTTTACCCCTTAATAAGTCTGGTACAGATTCCGATTCTATTTCTGTGTATTATTGTTTTTGTTATTTATCTTAATTCCTTCTACATTATTCTGTCTTTGACAGAAACAATCACAGTTTGAGTTCGAGTTTTTTCATTACCATCTTTCGGTTCACTATTCTTAGACAAAGTGATTTAGTAGTTCTCATCATGTTGAGGTTCTTAAGCACATGAAGTTATGCGGGTGACAGGGAACGGGGCATGTTTCTTTAATATGCTCAGTCTCGCATTGTTTGGGACCTATAAATTCCAGTGCGAAGAACGGGTGTATCTGCTCCAGTGCGGAGAACGAGTGATCTGCTTCCCCAGTGAAGAACGAGTGTATCTGCTCCAGTGCGAAGAACGGGTGTATCTGCTAAATTGTCATACAAGATTAAACACGAATAGCATAATAATTAATATTATTGGTTATTGGTTATTGGTTATTGGTTACTAAACTGACGTCATTGCACTCCGGGCAGACCCATAGATGCTCAGTCCCCCCCAACAGATATCGAAGAGTATGCATACTGATGGTTCCTGTGGCTCGCTGATTAAATACACCTCTCACTCTGCCTCTCAGGCATCCAGTTCGACTTGTAAAACGGGTAACTATAAACTGCTTAAATTGCTTGATCGATTCAACATCGATTTTAGTGTCCTCATCCAACAGACAATAGCGAAGAGACCGAAGAATATCCCCATTATCAATCTGCATCTCCACAACAATAGATGCTGTCGATGCAAGCATGTCCGCTCTCTAATTACCGTAAACACCTGCATGCCCAGGACAGCATATCCACTTAAGCCTCTGGAGGTTAGAAACTTCTATAGACGACATCCACTCATACCGAAACCTGCCCTTCTGGATCTTGTGAAGCATCGACTGAGAGTCAGATACAACAACGGCCCCAGTAAATGAAGTCCCAGAGATCCAATGGAGGGCAGCAGTAACGGCCTCAACCTTAATAATTAATATTAACATTTTGTTAACTCATCATCATCATCACATAGCTTGTCCTGAGCAGACAGTTTCCACCCTAACAGTTTTTCGGAATTTCTTTCACTATTGGGTCAGATGTCCCACCTCTGCAGCCGTCATGCTCAAATCAGTTGCTTCCTGCATTCATCTTTTCCGTGTTTTTCTCCTCTTGCCGGAACACCTTCTTTCATAATGGTCTTCCAACCTTGAGTCTCTTTATATGTTCAAAATACTTCACTTTCTCATTTCTTTATATGTTCAAAATACTTCACTTTCTCATTTCTTTATATGTTCAAAATATTTCACTTTCCTCATTTCTTTATATGTTCAAAATACTTCACTTTCCTCATTTCTTTATATGTTTAAAATACTTCATTTTCCTCATTTCTTTATATGTTTAAAATACTTCATTTTCCTCATTTCTTTATATGTTTAAAATACTTCATTTTCCTCATTTCTTTATATGTTTAAAATACTTCACTTTCCTCATTTCTTTATATGTTTAAAATACTTCACTTTCCTCATTTCTTTATATGTTTAAAATACTTCACTTTCCTCATTTCTTTATATGTTCAAAATACTTCACTTTCCTCATTTCTTTATACGTTCAAAATACTTCACTTTTCTCATCTCTTTATATGTTTAAAATACTTCACTTTCCTCATTTCTTTATATGTTTAAAATACTTCACTTTCCTCATTTCTTTATATGTTCAAAATACTTCACTTTCCTCATTTCTTTATACGTTCAAAATTCACTTTTTCTCATCTCTTTATATGTTTAAAATACTTCACTTTTCTCATTTCTTTATATGTTTAAAATACTTCACTTTTCTCATTTCTTTATATGTTCAAAATACTTCACTTTCCTCATTTCTTTATATGTTTAAAATACTTCACTTTCCTCATTTCTTTATATGTTCAAAATACTTCACTTTTCTCATCTCTTTATATGTTCAAAATACTTCACTTTCCTCATTTCTTTATATGTTCAAAATACTTCACTTTCCTCATTTCTTTATATGTTCAAAATACTTCACTTTCCTCATTCTCATGTGTAATATCAGGCAGTTTACTTTGATTTTATGGTTTTCTTTCTGAATAGATCTATTTGTTCTCTTTAATGTTCATGATACACGAGGACCATCCGAGGCCTATTCTGTGACACTTATATTAAATAATCACATATAACTTTTTCCTCTGATTTATTAAATGTCCATGCGAGGTCAAAGACGCAGTTCTAGGGACAAAGTCGAGCCAGGTTTAGTGAGCTGGTACTATTCAAAACCTTTCCCCACCTCCACGTGGTGACCCTGGAAACAGAAAGTGGATCCTGTCTGGCTAAGCGGGCAGGGATCGAGGGAGAGCTACAGGTAGTGGTAGTAGTGCAAGTACAGAAAAGTAATGCATGTACAAAAACCCGAAACAAAATGCACGCATCTCCTGGCCGAAGTCCGATGAAAAGTTGCCAAAATAGTTGCTAAAACGTAAGAAATAGCAGCGTACGAGTCGTCTGAGAACGAATGCCAACTCCTTTGGAGCAAATGGCCGCACCAAAATTGCTAGCTGTGGGGCAAGAATCAATGACAACGATGCGTAACGAATCAACAGTCTCGGCAAGTGTCTCTGAAAACATTGTAACGTATCGTGACGACACATAGGAAGGTTTGCCAAGTGCAAATCCTTGAGTTGCGTTTTAGTACCTAACGAAACTGCCCTCCCTGGTATAACCGAGCAAGGTACTGTTGCATTGACAACTAACATCCCCGGAAGAACTGAGGTGGGTGATGTTGGTGAGCGCAAATTTCATTTGTGTTGCTAGCGCCGATTGAAAAGACCCTCTAGGATATCTGTGCACAGCCCTAGTCCAATGTTGCCGACACGCGACCCGAAACGCCTGAGAATGCTCCTATTCAGGAATAAACTCACCGTGGATAGAAAAGCAATGCCTATAATGCAGAGGGTTGACCGGTACAAACCCAAACATTGGCGAAAGCGATACTTTTCGGACCCCGATCATCCTTCTCTAGCAAGATGACGTCCAAGTGGCAAACCCATCCGTCCCACAGTTCTAGGGAAAGCTATCCTAGTAAATAAAAAGCGTGGCACGAAATAAATCGGATGTGCTGGCCTAGTCACCAAATGCGCATAACTTGGAGCAACGTATAATCGCTCTTAGGCTCGGATCACATACAAACCACAAAGAGTGGTTTAATAAGTGGTCGATATGGAGCGTTGGGCAGAAGAGAATAAGAAGAACTGCCCATGCTTTCCATTCATACATTGGGAATATGAATATGCACGCTCTTACTATTCTGATCACTGTATTCTTATCTTGTGTTACCCAACCACTTTAAATAACTTTTTAATTACACTGTTAGCTTGTATTTCACAACTTTAATTTGGAACTACGTGTGAGAATATTCCCGACTTTAACGACTCTCAGGTCGACCCAGCATTAATTGGTACCATAGAAACACAAGGAGATTAAAGTTGACGTGGGGATGCTGACCACATGACCCAGCCTGTGCCATAGATCAAAGATACATTCGGACGTAACAATATCTTCATCAATGTGTCTCGTGTGTTTTGATAGAAATAGAAATGTTGATCCAATGTGTAATTGATTGTTCCCTTTCGTGAGCGTCTGTAGTTTACGAGGTAGTGAGCTCAATCACAACCCAAGCGTACCTGGTTTAAACCCCGACTAGCAAGCAAGTTTGCAAGCAGATTAGTTCCTTTATTTTTACGAACGATAAAAATAGACCTCACCGTTCAGAAAGAATGACAAACTACTGAACGTATAAGCTGTGCCTAGAAAATCGACGACTCGTTTACTGTTGTTGATGGCTAAGTCCTGTATTGGATTTGCTACGATTTTCATTTTTTCATTCCCTTTCACACAAGGTCTTGCTAAGTTTTTTTGGTTCTTTTTACCGATGTCCATGCTCATTGACCTAGTATTATGGCTAACAAACACGCTATGAAATCTATACATTTACAATTAATTAACATAGATTTGCGAAACTTCTCGTAACCAGGAGCAGACCTAAGGTCCGGAGACAATAATGTTGAGAACCGTTAAAGTCGATCGATCATTATTCCATCGATCTGTTAAGTCAATTTTTGGTTCCTGTTGCCTGTTCTGCATATTCTCTATGAATCACAATTACTAGTCCTCAACGCTGACTTTCAATCTATCAATCCACATCAAAACTGGCAGATCACATTAATAATTTAGGAAGGTTTTGTTATTGATTACTGGTAGTCTGGAATTACTTTTCGGTAATATGGACCAACAGATAGGCGCTTAGTATTTTAGATCAGACGCTGTTATTTGACTCGCAGCAGTGATTAAGTAAGTAAAAAATTCTCGTTTTTCTACTCTGTGGTATGGCAGGAGTCTGCGGTGATGGACTCTCTATGACCAGTCAGATATGATACCGTGCTACAGTATAACCCAAGATGTGGTATTTTAAAGTGGGGTTTTTCTTTTTGTAGAATGTGTTATTTGCCGTCTGTAAAAATGTGTATCCTGTGAGATAAATATACGTACATGGGAACTAGCAAAATAACGATGTTGGAGACCTCTGTGAGATAAATATACGTACATGTAGCAAAATCGTGTAGCCCTGTGAGATAAATATACGTACATGGAACTAGCAAAATAACGATGTTGAGACCTCTGTGAGATAAATATACGTACACGGAACTAGTAAAATAACGATGTTGGAGACCTCTGTGAGATAAATATACGTACATGGGAACTAGCAAAATAACGATGTTGGAGACCTCTGTGAGATAAATATACGTACATGGGAACTAGTAAAATAACGATGTTGGAGACCTCTGTGAGATAAATATACGTACATGGGAACTAGTAAAATAACGATGTTGGAGACCTCTGTGAGATAAATATACGTACATGGGAACTAGCAAAATAACGATGTTGGAGACCTCTGTGAGATAAATATACGTACATGGGAACTAGTAAAATAACGATGTTGGAGACCTCTGTGAGATAAATATACGTACATGGGAACTAGCAAAATAACGATGTTGGAGACCACCACAATTCTTTCTTTATTCTTTTATTTATTCCTGTTTGCTTCACTCCGTCAGGATAAGAAGAGATTTTCAGAACATAATATTGTGTGCGCTTCATAATTAGTGTCCTTCGTCGCCTCTGTTATCTCTGAGGTCCATCTTTTGCGCTCCCGGTCTTTTGCTTTGTACCCATTGCATCGGGGCAGCATTGTTCTTTGATGTGCACTGTCTGTTAGTAATCTGCTTATGTGTCCGATCCATTTAATTTATTGTTTCTTGATGAAGTTCAGTACTGATGTTGTACCCACATTTTCCTGATGTCTTCATTTCTAAACCGGTCTCTTCTTGTTACTCCCAGCATCCCGGCAAAATAGTAACAATGAAAATATTTTGTGTATGTGTATTTTGTTATGAGTCAAAATGGACACGAATAGGTTATAGATAGATAGTTAGTTTAGTTTAGTTTGTTCCTTTCGTGCCAAAGGCGGCACATAGGGCAGAGGTTTTAGATCTCCATGTGATACGGTTCTTTGCTAGCAGTTGCAGATCTTGCATGGTTTTACATCCCAATAGTTTACTTTCTTGTTGGATGGTTCTTCGAAGAGTGGTCTTTGGTCTTCCACGTTTTCTTTTCCCAACTGGTGACCACATAAGGACTTGTCGATTTAGTCTCTTTTCGTCTGATCTAAGCACATGACCTAAATATTTCCACCGTCGTTTCCTTATAATATTTGATATGGGTTGTTGGTGTGTTCTATCTCTCACTATAGATAGATAGAAGAAAATAAAAATACTAACTAGTGCTCGAATCCAGATCAATGCTACATATCTACGGCGACACCCACTTTAATTCTATTTCTTTGTAATGTCAAGCATATCACTCTTGTTTCCACGCGTATATTGCTCGACTAGTTCGTTTTAATTATCAAATATCTTTGTGTTCCTAACACAAAACAGCCAAATACAGTCCGCGAGTTTTCAGTAAAGTTATCAAAAGCTCTTTCATGATGTCCATCTCTGTCATTCTCTGCTGCGGCAAAGCTTTTTCAGCGGTTTATTCCGTGCCGTTATTACTCTATGCTGAACTAGGACATAAGAAGTGATAAATATAAGGTTGAATCGCAGAATAAATAAAGGATAAACGGTGTCATTAAGAACAAGACTTTTTTATGCAAACGTGCGACGAGACGTAATCAGATAAAAGCACAAAGAAGAGGGAGAAAGAAGAGGGAGAGTAAGGAGACAGACGTGGAAAGAGAAAGAAGAAGGATCAGAGAGATGGTAAGAGAGGTTTAAATAGTGAATGAGAGTTTTAACAATTTAAAAAATCGTGTCTCTCTATATATGGCTTTGAGGTGGCTGTATTAGCCTCACGCACTACAATTTCTCGATTATCACCCCATGTACATGTCAGTGATCTCTGACCTCAGTGTAGGGGAAATTGAGTGCCTAGTCATATTGGAGATGGACAACAAAACATAATCCCGTGTTCAATTTTAGCACGTAAATGAATCATTGACAATTGAAAATGGATAACAGTAGACTGGACCGTAGCCTCCAATAACATACGGCCGGCGGGCTCAGGTAAACATTTTAGGGAAAAAAGACCACAACTGTCACGTGATCCACTAGTGTTAATGTATATAGACTGTATTAAAAAAATACAACATGCTAAGTGAAGGTTATATTATGTTACAAGTTAAGTTTAAAGCTAAGAAATTTCAGTATTATTTACATTTTTCATCAATAAATAATCATGAACGTAAAGAATTGAGTAAAATTGCAGAAAACATTACAGTGTTCTATCAAATATATCCAAATACCGTACCAAATTATATCCAAATACCGTACCAAAATATATCCAAATACCGTACCAAAATATATCCAAATACCGTACCAAAATATATCCAAATACCGTACCAAAATATATCCAAATACCGTACCAAAATATATCCAAATACCGTACCAAAATATATCCAAATACCGTACCAAAATATATTTAAATACCGTACCAAAATATATCCAAATACCGTACCAAAATATATCCAAATACCGTACCAAAATATATCCAAATACCGTACCAAAATATATTCAAATACCGTACCAAAATATATCCAAATACCGTACCAAAATATATCCAAATACCGTACCAAAATATATTCAAATACCGTACCAAAATATATCCAAATACCGTACCAAAATATATCCAAATACCGTACCAAAATATATCCAAATACCGTACCAAATATATTCAAATACGTACCAAAATATATCCAAATACCTACCAAAATATATCCAAATACCGTACCATAATATATCCAAATACCGTACCAAAATATATCCAAACCGACAAAATATATCCAAAACCTACCAAATATATTCAAAACCGTACCAAAATATATCCAAATACGATTACCAAAATATATTCAAATACGTAACAAATATATCCAAATACCGTACCAAAATATATCCAAATACCGTACCAAAATATATTCAAATACCGTACCAAAATATATCCAAATACCGTACCAAAATATATTCAAATACCGTACCAAAATATATTCAAATACCGTACCAAAATATATTCAAATACCGTACCAAAATATATTCAAATACCGTACCAAAATATATTCAAATACCGTACCAAAATGTATCCAAATACCGTACCAAAATATATCCAAATACCGTACCAAAATATATCCAAATACCGTACCAAAATATATTCAAAAACCAGCCCCCATTACAAAAGAATTGTCGATTTTTGCAAAAGCTAACCGGGTTTATGTTGCCACGGTCCACGGCTGGACAGGCGCTGCCTGGGTAAAAGTTATAAATTATAATTTTGTAAAACATTTCCGGTATTCAAAATTGCAGTGAGGATCTTCGCCGAAGTTAGAGTGTGCACACTGTCGCCGATATCCCTTCTCTGTATAATAAATGAAATGCAAATGGTTATTCACCAAAGTGCAATGATAATCAAACAATATATTAATCAATCAATACCATCTCAGCAACAAATGTTAGAAATTATGAGAATAAGGATAATTATGGAAGTGTAATTATGAGAAGTAAGGACTAATTATGAGAAGTAAGGACTAATTATGAGAAGTAAGGAATAATTATGAGAAGTATCTGATATCTGTGGGCGTCTGTAGCTTAAGTGGTAGTGAGCTCGATCCCAACCCAAACGTACCTGGTTCAAAATTCCGCAGCGGCAAGTTTGGAAGCAAATTAGTTCCCTTGGATTTTTACGAACTGTAAAATAAGACCTCACCGTTCAGAAAGCAATGGCAAATTACTAACGTATAAGTGGTACCTAGAAAATCTTGACTGTTGTTGATGGCTACGTCATGTAAAGGAAATGCCACAATTTTCATTTTGTCTTTACATCTGATAGTGAAGCCGAATCTGATATGAGAAATACCTGTATATCATGGACAGAGAGAAGAACACATAGATCTATCCAGAAAGAACTCAAAATCAAAGAAAACTGGATAACATGATTTGTCTCTCTTGCGTTCCCGGCCTAGACTGATGAACCAACTTTTATCAGATACTTCTCACAGATTGACGCCCACAGATTTGCAGCAGCATGTCAGTCAGCCAAAATAAAAATCCAACAACATAGACAACTTGGAACCACATACAAGACCAGCGCAGAGTCCTTCTCCGGACTAAAAATCAGATCAACACAAACAGCTCTTATCAGGGCCCTTACCCAGAACAAGACAAAGTCCTTCTCGGACTAAAACAGAACAAGACAAAAGCTCTTCAGGACTCCTACACCAGAACAAGACAAAAGTCCTCCTCACGGACATCCACACAACAGAAAATCACAATATTCAACACACTGTCCACATCAGGACGAATCATAGGCCACATGACCACAGCAAGAAAAATTTTATTACGACCTGATATAACCAAGAAAGACACCTGTCTTCGGTTAAAAGACAGTGCCTCGGCTCTATGGAGGTTCAATCCCTTACTTAACAAACAAACAATCAGTTTGGCCAAACAATCTCGATGTGCACACGGTACACAGTTGTACCACAGGCGACCCTGATCTTTTACTTGGCCATCTGAATTACAAGTACCACTTAAGTCCGAGTAAGGCTCGGCTCGCCTTGGTGAAAGATATTAGTAATAAGGATAGCAAACTCTCACGCAAAAAAACCCAAATTTGAGTCGCAATGACAACGCATGAATTTATAACGAGTGAACGGGGAAACATATTACAGATGGTTATAATTCACGAATTTGTACTCAGTGAACATCTATGGACATATCCGGAGTGATATGATGATATTCCTCTGATAATTGATAATTCACGAAGCTGTACTCAAGGAGTATCTATGCAAATGCCCGGAGTGATATGATAACTGATAATTCACGAATCTGCACTCAAATAGCATCAACAGGAGCTTAATATATTACAGCTGGTTGAAAGTGTTACCATTAAAGCTTCACAGTTGCACCAGTGACCATTTTAGGTAGATCTGCTATTTGACCTTAGTAAAAAATGAGGAGACCTGTACGTTGACGTTTACAAGCATAATAAATTGTGTAACCGCTGATCTGACAATTCTGATTTTTCTTGTCTTTATTTTTTAATCTTTCTCTCTTTCTTCCTCTCTTTTCTCTCTTTTTCTTTCTATTCTTCTTTTTTCTCTTGATCTCTCTCTCTTCTCTATTCTCTCTGTTTCTCTTTTTTCTCTCTTTGTTACTTTTTTCCCTTCTACTTTTCTCTCTCTCTCTCTCTCTCTCTTCTTTCTTTCTTTCTTTCTCTCTCTCTCTCTCCATCTCTCTCTCTCTTTCTTTCTTTTTTCTCTCTCTCTATCTCTATCTCTTCTTTCTTTCTTTCTTACTTTCTTTCTCTCTCTCGCTCTCTTTCTTTCTCGCTCTTTTTTGCCTTCTCTCTTTTTCTCTATCTTTTTATCGCTCTATTTCTCCCCCTTTTATCTTTCTTTTTTTTTCTCTCTATCTCTTTCTCTTTCTCCTCTATCTCTCTCAAACAAACAAACACATACACAGATACATATATGCATAGAATGACAGAATATCAGAGAGATAAAAAAAAAAGGAAGAAATGTGGGGTCAAAAGCTTATTAAGTCTGTCGTAAAATCTGGATAAAAAATTTGAATGGGAAATGACGCACATACCGTCAAGGTCATGCAAAGCGACAGGACATTTAATGGAAAAACTATACAACCAGACAGGGTCCATTCATACGATGAACTTTGAACTTTATAACCTGAAAGTAATTACCAGCATTAGAATGAGCCCTAAATATGAAATACTCGGTTCAACTTAGAAGTAAAAGGTCACAATATGGTTTAATGGTTACTATGGTTTTTCATCATTTTTCATCATAATTTTTCGAGCATGTGATGAGGAAGGGATGTTTAGAACACATTGTGGCATCCGGTACAATCGAGAGTAGACGAGACAGAGGAAAAGATAGAGAGAGAAAATGTTGATTAGCCTGACTTCATGACACGGTCGATCGTCACCATCTGATGATATAGCAAACATCACAGACAGAGATTTGTGGAGATCCATGATCGCCTACGCCAGCTGAAACGACACCTGATGATGATGGTGATGATGATTTGTGGTAGTTGGTTGGTTGGTGCGTTGTTCGAACTTTACACGTGATAAAGGCCGTACATCAGAATTTCAGCAACTATCGTGGGAAATATGTGTTTCTGCTGTTGCTGTAGTTAAATAACCATATGACCTGAGCCACGTCAACTTCTAGATTGCAAGAGATTGAAATGAAGATTGGAGTTTGACATAAAAGATAGACACAACATGTATATGAGTAGGCTCATCAATCAACATCGAACTGGTACGGTCAGTCACTGGACGATGTTGAAGACATTTCGAAGGAGATCGAAGCACCTATGGATATGTCCGGAGTGCATTGAGGATATTATGAAAATCAAATCACCTGAACCTCCTGTATGCATGCCTGCAGCTACGACTGCCAACATACCAACTCTTACTGTTTCGCTCCTCGTCCACTTCTTCTTCTTCTTCCAACGTTCCATATCGACCACTTGTTACTCACCCTTTGTGATTTGTATGCGATATGAGCCTAAGAGCATTGTACATTGTACCAGTTATGAGCGTAAAATTAGGCCATAGAAATCCAATTTCTACGACGCTTTTGCGTTTTATTTACTAGGTAGCTTTCCTAGCCCTTACCTCAGTCGCCTCTTACGACATGCCTTGTAGGTTGCAGTGTTACTATTTTTTGCTCACCTTGCGACCCCGGAATCACACAGGCTGCTCGTCCCCAGCAATGTCGAGGACTTGATGGTTATGATAAAAGAATGACTTGCGCGATGAATTTCGTTAAAGTGAACAAACACAATGGAGATGGACTGATATGTGATACGCATGCAGACTGATTGTAATGAAAACTGCACTGCGATCGCTCGTATGTTGCCGGGGTCTTCAAAGGAAAAAAAATAATAGTATACTGCAACCTACAAGGCATTTCGTAAGAGGTACTGATGTAGGGGCCTACGGAAGCTACCCTAGTAAATAAAAAACGGATGAAATCGGATGTACTGGTCTACTTGTAGTCGTACACCTGCACAATGTACAATCCATCTATGTGTTGTCTTATCTGCTCATTGTACACTTCTGTAACATTTACATTTCTCTCATCTATCTTCTCTCTCTCTCTCTTTCGTTCCCGCTTAGACTTCTGTACCAGATTTCCTCATAAATTCTGCTGTTGTTTTTAGGGATACATCCCTCCGTACAGCTTCTCATTTAGTTCGGTATTTTCCGACCACATTTCTTTCTCAGGCCTGACAGCAGTAAGCAGTGTTGCAGTAGGTGCTCTGTCGTCATGTCCGCCTTTCTGCCGGAGCACAGGCTAGTTGTGCTGATTTAAAATTTCTTGTAGAGGTGGGACCGGAGTCTGTAACACTTATATTTAAAAGCACATATATGCATTTTGCTGTATTGTTAAATGTCCAAGTTTCACACCCACAAGTATCTACTAGTAATATGCTTGTTTTTGATATTCTGATCTTTGTCTCCTAATTATTTTCATTCATTTACTGTTTAACAGGATTTAAAGGATTTAAAACCAAGGATTGACTTCATTGCACCGGATTTTACCCCATACGGCTCGGTCCTCTCCGCAAAAGTGGCACGCCACCCGCCGAGAGTATTTGACAAAGCACGAACTTCGTAGTTCCAGCAACAATCCTAGGGGTCTCTGGAAAAAACTGCATTGTGAACAGAATGGCGCGGTCTGGACTCGAACCCACGCTTTGACTCACAAGGCAAAGAGCTTGATCACTTAGCCACAGAGACCTCATCCATTATTGTTATACTTGTTTACGTGTTTGTACGTTTTTGTTTGTTCTTCTATTCATCATCTCATTATTATCTCTTTGTTTGTTGTATGTTGGCTATGTAGGGGACTAAAGCCTCTTTAAGCCCAGGCACGCTCCCTTCATCCTAATGACCAGTGGCGGCTCATGATCATTTGTGTTGGTGGAGCCAGATACACATTTTTGGGGAAACCATGATGTTGGGTTAGGTTATATTTTAATTTATGAAATAATAAATACACGTTAGATATTATTTTTGGTGGGGCCCAACCCCATTGACACTTAATCACGAGCCGCCACTGCTAATGACGAACCTTGTTTTGGTTATATCAGAGCGTGTAGGTCAACAAACATGAAAAATACGAATCAACTTCTTTCGAAGAAAAACAACTAATAGTTAATGTATTGTTCGGTAACACATCTCAATCATATTTCTTGTTATGTTCCAATACCCTCTCTCTCTTTAGCCTGTTACGCCCTTGGCGTTTAGGGCAGCAACAAACGTACACCATTCTTCCCTGTTTATGGCCTTCCTCTGTATTGTGTTCCAGCTATGATTCATTTCCTTCAGTTCTTGCTCTATCGTTCTCCTCCAGGTCGTCTTGGGTCTTCCACGCTTTCGCCTACCCTCTGGAGTCCATCTCAGTGCAGTTTTTGTGTCGGAGCCAGTCTCCATGCGCATCACATGTCCAATCCATCTCCAGCGTCGTCTTCGGATGATAGTGTCCATATTCTCTATGTTCCAATACGCTGTTATCTATCTAGCAATACATTCTCAATGTTTTTATATTAAAAGTGTTGAGCAAGATTTTACTCGAAATTCATTTTACGAATGAGTCTTGCAAATGATGCAAAACTCATCAGCACTCATTTTTTTTTTTTTTTTTTGGTATCGCCTCGTCTCGTATGAGGATATGAATGAAGCCACGAGCGACTACATTATGTGCAACTGACATGGGCGTCTACCTAAGTCTTTCCAGGGAGGGTTCAACGTTTATTTTTTAAGTGTTAGATCATAGTTTACTACGCATAAATGGAGTAGATCAAGACTCAGATCAAATTTTCAATCGCTGGCTCAATGTATAATAATAATATTAACTTCTGATAAATGTTTAAAACCATAGCTAGTTAGTAATAGTCAATCAAAATGGATTATAAAAAATCAATTTTCCAGAGGATGGTATTTGCTCCCTCCTTACCTTCTCATATGAACGCCCATGGCAAATGATGCATTATCATGTATACGTATTATCTCGCGGCGCCATGTTCGTGACCTTTTCCGTGAACTGTTTTCATTAACCATTTTTCTTCCCATACAAGCTCGTCATCTTCTATAGTTTTCTCATTCATGTCTTCTCATATTCAACAGTATCATGCTTGAACGGAGTAATGAGCAATTTTTTTTAAGCAATGATTGTCATTCGGTGCACCATACACAGATGACGTCGGCGCCACTGCGTCTAGAATGTCATGCATGAGTAGCGCGCGATTCTTGATTTTTTAATCCATTATTTTTACGGGAAATATTAGGGACATGTTTTAAGGAAAATATTAGGAGATATTTTTAAGGACGTGGTGAGTCTGGGGATATCGGTAATTTTTGTCGAGAGAAAACACTTAGCAGGAAGTGTAGATTCTTTGGTCTCATGTTCCAGCTGACATGAATGAAGGTTGTCTGGGAATCTTATGTAATATTGTCCCCCCATACAACGATGGAGTATCTTCGAAGGGAAATACCCTCACACAAAATATTTAAAATGATGAGATCTGTCGGGACTGGAGACGTAAATTGTTGAGAATATTATACTCCATTGAAGAGCTATGTCATCTTCATCATCATCATTTTCATCATCATCTGAGTCTAGATTATCCATTTCATAATAGCTTTCAAATTTCCATTTTTCATGCACCAGCGAGCAAGTCAAATATTTATTTGTCTCAAATTTCAAGTTATTTATCTTTGAGTATCCGGTCTCTAATTCTTCTGTGAATTCTACATTATGTTTGTCAATATCTACATTATGTTTGTCAATATCTACATTCTATTTGTATATATCTACATTCTATTTGTCAATATCTACATTCTATTTGTATATATCTACATTCTATTTGTATATATCTACATTCTATTTGTCAATATATACATTCTATTTGTCAATATCTACATCCTATTTGTATATCTACATTCTATTTGTCAATATCCACATTCTATTTGTCAATATCTACATTCTATTTGTCAATATCTACATTCTATTTGTATATATATATCTACATTATGTTTGTCCATATCTACATTCTGTTTGTCAATATCTACATTCTATTTGTATATATCTACATTCTATTTGTATATATATCTACATTCTATTTGTCAATATCTACATTATATTTTTCAATATCTACATTATGTTTGTCAATATCTACATTCTATTTGTCAATATCTACATTCTATTTGTCAATATCTACATTATGTTTGTCAATATCTACATTCTGTTTGTCAATATCTACATTATCTTTGTATATATATCTACATTATGTTTGTCAATATCTACATTATGTTTGTCAATATCTACATTATGTTTGTCAATATCTACATTATGTTTGTCAATATCTACATTATGTTTGTCAATATCTACATTATGTTTGTCAATATCTACATTATGTTTGTCAATATCTACATTATGTTTGTCAATATCTACATTATATTTGTCAATATCTACATTCTATTTGTCAATATCTACATTCTATTTGTCAATATCTACATTATGTTTGTCAATATCTACATTATGTTTGTCAATATCTACATTCTATTTGTCAATATCTACATTATGTTTGTCAATATCTACATTCTATTTGTCAATATCTACATTATATTTGTATATACATCTACATTCTATTTGTCAATATCTACATTCTATTTGTCAATATCTACATTATATTTGTCGATATCTACATTATATTTGTCAATATCTACATTCCATTTGTCAATATCTACATTCTCTTTGTATATATATCTACATTCTGTTTGTACATGTCTAAATTCTAGTTGTGAATCTCTACATTCTAGTTGTGAACATATACATTCTAGTTGTGAACCTCTACATTCTAGTTGTGAACATCTGCATTCTAGTTGTGAAAATTAACCCTCTAGTTTAAAACATCTACATTCTAGTTGTGAACATCTACATTCTAGTTGTGAACATTTACATTCTAGTTGTGCACATCTATATTCTAGTTGTGAACATCTACATTCTAGATGGGACTATCTATATTATAGTTGTGAGCATTTACATTCTAGTTGTAACTACCTACATTCTAGTTGTGGTTATTTCTACATTCTAGTTGTGAATATTTACATTCTAGTTGTGAATATCTACATTCTGGTTGTGAACATTTGCATTCTAGTTGTGAACATCTACATTCTAGTTGTGAACATCTACGTTCTAGTCGTGAACATATGCAATCTAGATGTGAACATCTACGTTCTAGTTGTAAACATCTACATTTTAGTTGTGAATATTTACACTGTGGCTTAGTCATATAGCATATCCTAGTTAATATAATTAATATCTTAGTCATATATATATATATATATATATCCTAGTTAAAACTGCGACTTTAAACGTAGAAAGTTTAAAACAAAGATCAACAAAGCGATCTATGTATGTAGTAAATGGCGGGACTGGTGCTATACCTGGCGCACACATGTATCCCACTATAGTTATCCAAAGCTCTGAATATATAAAACATGTGTTATACCAGTTCTCCCTTATGGATTTGACACTTGGAAAACAGATCAGAAAATTTAAAATATGTTAAAATGATTCGAGGGAAGACGTCTTAAAAGAATATATGGTAATACCTGGGAGGATTTTAAAATAAAAAAACAGACGTTGCTATCAATAATACCGCTCTTTAAGGTGGTGTATGACAGGGAAGACATCAGTCTGTGGGACTTAATAGTCGAATGGCTAGTGCAGACGTCGTGAAACTGTTCAGGTTATTATTTGTGTATGTATGCCTCGACAGAAAAAAAACCCTCCCAGGCCGTACCCGGGGATTGAATCCATGTCTCCCGAATAAGAGCCCGAGCACTAATCAATTCGGCCAGATGATCCACGCCTGGAAGGATAAGATTTGCAATATCAGACTTCAAGACTAACTTGTCTTCTTCTTCTTTTGTCGTCACACTGCTATCAGGTTGTTGCCCAGTGTTGTGGTTTTCTGCGGGTTTTTTTTCTTGCGCTGTTCTGGTGGCTTGGGTGATTGTTATTTTTGCTCCTTGGCAGGATTCTGCTATGTCATCTAATCACCTTTTTCGTGGTCTTCATCTTGCCTTATTTCCTGATGTTCTGTTGTAGAAGACTTTGTATACTTGTCTTGGAGACATAAATAAAGAGATACCAGAGAGACAAAGGTGAACGGTTGAACATTTCCTCAGAATTAGAAAATAAAGGCGGTCCTGACAAACAAGTATATAGACACCGCAGGAACAGTGGAAAAAAGAAGAATAGAGGCAGGGGAAGAGAGCTTTTGAAGCAGAGTTCAAAGACATGTTTAGAACTAGATTTGAGACAATGGCGGCTCGTGATCATTTTTATTGTTGGGGGCCAGACATTTTGTCCAGATAAATCATAGTTTTGGGTTGCAATATTTTAATTTATAAAATAATAAATACACGTTATACATTATTTGGGGAAGGGCGGGCTGGCCCACTGGCCCTTAATGACGAGCCGCCACTGGTTTGAGATATAAATAAAGGCACAAATATTGAATAGAGTCGACATTTGTTGGTCTCTATTGTGTGCAAACGAAGACTCATAATGGTAGTGGTTTATGGTATAGATTAGTGGGTCTCTATAGTGAAGTGATTAAGACGTTTACCTGTCGTTCTGAATGTTGTGAGTTCGAATCTGGACCGAGTTACATGTGCAGTTTTTTTATAAGATCGGTAGAATTGTTGCTGGAGCTATGAAATTCGTGTATTGTGCAACGCACTCTGTAGAAGACGCGCCATTTATGCGGACAGGGACGGGGATCATATGAGGAAACCTGGTGCAGTGAAGTTAAACCTTCACCTTTAGATCATGTTTAGATCCATGATTCACATTCTTACGTATCGCGCGTGTGTTGTCGGGGCCAACAAGGGCAGCAAAGAATAGTACTACTGCAACCTACAAGGCATGTCGTAAGAGGCGACTGATGTAGGACCTAGGGTAGCTAACTTAGTAACTAAACAGCATCGTAGAAATCGAATGTGCTAACCAACTTGTAGGCGCATAACTGGCACAGGGTAAATCGCTCTTAAGCTCAGATCACATACAAATCACACAGAGTGGGTAACAAGTTGTAGATATGGAGTGTTCGAAAAGAAGAAGAATAAGAAGATCCTGTTAAAGGTATTCATTGAGTTAATAACAAATCTTGTAGCATCTTTAAAATTACACGTGTGCTGATTGATTGATTGATTGATTGATTGATTGATTGATTGATAGGACCACTATCATTGCACTTTGGTGAATAACCGTGTGTGCGTGCTCCGTTCTCTTTCTTACACAGGAAAATCTCGGAGGCAGTGCATGAACTCCAACAAACCGGCGAGGGAACCCGATGTAATTCTGTAATAATGGTGAAAACATTTTGTAGGAATGTTGTATATGTGAGCGTATGTAGCTCAAGCGGTAGTAAGCTCGCTCACAACCCAAGCGTACCTGGTTCAAACTCCGCGGTGGGCAAATTTTGAAGCAAATTAGTTCACTTGGATTTTTACGAACGATAAAAATAAATATCGCCGTTCAGAAAGCAATGGCAAACTACTGAACTTATAAATGGTGACTAGAAAATCGACGACACGTTTACTGTTGTTGATGGCTACGTCCTGTTAAAAAAAAAAAAAGGCCACGATTTTCATTGTTTTTCCGATCCAGAAGCATTTGAGCGTTCAGCTTCGGCAGTGACTATGGACATCGTACCTTCGGTTCGGTGCCACAAACACCGTAAATCTGGAGAAACTGTAGCTTTTTTTGCCAGCCTGCGGAATTGAACCCGCACTCACAGAGGGCTTGTCACCCGTCGTACAACGCGCTACGAACACGCTGGACATGCGGGCATTTTTATTTTTCTGGAATATCTTAAAACACATATAATACACATAAATCTGATGACTATATGAAACATTATTATTTTGTATTTGTTGTGTTCTCTTTCAGGTTGTAAAGATGATGATCATTGTGGTATGTCTGTTTGTTCTATGCTGGATGCCACTACAGACCTATAACCTCTTAGCTACTCTTAAGAGAGACATTAACAAGTGAGTCGTCTTGTCATTTGATGTATGTGTTGCTTCCATTGTTGCAACTTTAATTGTTACTGTTAATTTTATATTATTGTTAGCATCAGTGGGTGTCACCAGGAAACATAGATTACGAAACGAAGACATTAGAAGCAGAGTGTGATAACATTAACAAGTGAAATCCGAATACATTGAGGACAACAAATGCAGTGGGTTGGGCATTTAATGAGAATTGAATACAACCAACCACCAATAACAGTTTACATAAAAAAGAGATCAGGTATTAGAGCCAAGGGTAGAGGAATAAAAAGATGGATAGATAATATCAAGACCACACTAAATAAACACGGTTATAATACAACAAGGGTGACTCATCTAGCCCTAGAACGCAAATTAAAGCTCCCACCCTACGCTTAACAGCAAGAATGGGCAACCAATTCCATTATCCACCTGGTGAAGACAGTTGACAAGTTATATTGTTGTTACTGTTTGTGTTATTCATGTTGTACTTTTTATATGTTGTTACTGTTTGTGTTATCTTACTGTTGTTGTTACTGCCTGTTTATGTGTGTTACTGTTTGTGTTATTTTACTTGTTGTTACCGTACTGGCTATTTTTGTACTGTGTTATCTTTGTTTACGTTACTGTTATGTCTTTGTATTCTTCTGTTGTTGTTACTGTCTCTGTTATTCTTACTGTTGTTGTTACTGTTTGTGTTATTCTTACTGTTGTTGTTACTGTTTGTGTTATTCTTACTGTTGTTGTTACTGTTTGTTATTCTTACTGTTGTTGTTACTGTTTGTGTTATTCTTACTGTTGTTGTTACTGTTTGTGTTATTCTTACTGTTGTTGTTACTGTTTGTGTTATTCTTACTGTTGTTGTTACTGTTTGTGTTATTCTTACTGTTGTTGTTACTGTTTGTGTTATTCTTACTGTTGTTGTTACTGTTTGTGTTATTCTTACTGTTGTTGTTACTGTTTGTGTTATTCTTACTGTTGTTGTTACTGTTTGTGTTATTCTTACTGTTGTTGTTACTGTTTGTGTTATTCTTACTGTTGTTTTGGCTTACTGTTTGTGTTTTCTACGTTGTGTTATGGTTTGAGCTTATAGAGTTGTTACTGTTGTGTTATTCTTACTGTTGTTGTTACTGTTTGTGTTATTCTTACTGTTGTTGTTACTGTTTGTGTTATACTTACTGTTGTTGTTACTGTTTGCCGTATACTTACTGTTGTTGTTACTGTTTGTGTTATACTTACTGTTGTTACTGTTTGTGTTATTCTTACTATTGTTGTTACTGTTTGCCGTATTCTACTGTTGTTGTTACTGTTTGTGTTATACTTACTGTTGTTGTTACTGTTTGTGTTATTCTTACTGTTGTTGTTATTGTTGCTGTATCTTGTTTTTGAAGTTCGTGAGACTACCGCTTGAGATGGTATGATAGGGTCACAAATGAGAAACTTATGGAGAGAACAAGAAAGATTCCAGTGAAACAAGAGGTTTAAAAAGACGCAGGCACTGGATTGAACACACGTTGAGAAAACAATAGTGGAATATAACAAAATGGGTCCTTTCCTGGAACCCACAGGGACAGCGACAGAAAGTGGACTACAAATACATTGAGAGGAGATTTGAGGACAGAGATCAATAATATAAAGAAGAGCTAGAGAGAGAAGCAGGAGATAGCTAGAGATAGGAAGACTTGTCATGAGTTAATAATAATAATAATTCCTCTCGTACCGTTATACGTTACATAGGCCTGCAAGTAATTTCTCCATACCGCTCTATCTGGGCAACTCGCTCAATCTCCTCCATGGAACTGAGACCGACATTTCCTGCCTCTCTCAGCAAAGTTCGTTTCAGGGTCTCCTTAGGTCGACCTCTCCTTCTTTAACCCTTTGCATCCCACTTTAATGCCTGCTTTGATATTCGTTGATCATTTCTCCTCAAGGTGTGCCCAACATATCTCCATCTTCTCTTTCTTATAACAGTTGTCACTAGTGGTTGACCAGACATATCTCTGATTTCATCACTTCCCCTGAATTCATTCCATTGTATATTCATTATTTTTCGCAGACATCTATTTTCAAATGCATTCAACTTGCTTTCTATATCTTTAGTCATTTTCCAACTCTCGCTGGCATATGTTAGGATTGATACAACATTTGAATTGAAAATTCGTAATTTGTTTTAATACTATATAACTCGCAGTTTGTCATGAGCTGGTTAAGGGTAAATGTCCCAATCCTGGTTAAAAAGGCAGAGAGAGAGAGAGAGAGAGAGAGAGAGAGAGAGGAGAGAAGAGGAGGAGAAAATTACCACTGAAGATGTAAAACCAAAATATTGAATAGAGGAAGAAAACATAATAAACTAAACATCCATGTTAATGGCACTGAAATTACCACGTGCAAGAACTTAAATACTTAGGAAGCATATTCACAGACGAGAGGAGACTAGACAGGTATAGACTAGAGGGCAAAAAAAAATATGCTGTAACTCATCAGCTAGTTCCATTGTAAAGGCACCCTAAATATCTCACTGACAGCTAAATAAAAAATGATCAACAGTATTTTCATGCCTACTCTGTATTACCACTGCCAAACATGGACAATGAGCAAAGCACAGTTGCAAACAATAGCGACATGTGGAATGCGATGCCTACGAAAAGTTACCAACAACACTAGAAAAATAGAGTCAATAACATCAGCATAAGAAAGAAAGTTTGAACAGAATCTTGCTTGAATTACATTGAGATATAAAGAATGAAGTGGTTCGGCCACTTCCTAAGAATGCAACCAAACTGCATTGCATACAGAGTTAAACACCAGGAAAGAATGCGAGAGGAAGATCACGAAAAAGAAGGAAAGATGGTTTAGCAGAATCCCACAAAAATAACTATCACTCACGTCATTAGACAAAAACAGAAATACCATGACACTGGGATATTCAGCCCGATAATATTTGTGGCGACAAAGAAGAAGAAGTAAAACTACCTGACTACATGTGTACGTGTTTCGTCTCCAGAAGATGTAACATCTGTAATAGGTAACATGTTGTTACGTCCACAGCTATACATACATCAACATCATTTGGTTTACATCTAACTGGTTGGCCATGAGTAATTCCTGCTACAATCCTTTCATATACGGACTTCTCAATGTAAGTAATGTCTTAATGTAAGCTCGTTTTAATTTTAGTTTTTGTATAAGCCATGTCATGGCTGAAATCGGATGCACGTGTCTAAACGCGTAGAAGTCTATGCATTTAGGGGCCTACCAACTAAAGTGCAACGTATACACGTTCTTGACAAAGATCAAACATATCACAAAGAGTGATTAAAATTGGTCGTAAAGAACGAACGCAAAGAAGAAGAAGCAGAAGATAAGACATGCAGATCAGAAATAAAGAGCAGAATAGGGCAACGAAAATGTTCCTGAAAATGAGAATCATTATATGCAACAATTCCTTGTCAATTATGATCAGAATGCGAGTTATTCATTGCTATATATTAACCAATACTGACATACGGATGTGAGTCATGGACAATGAACACACAGATCTAAATATCTCTGAGGGCCACAGAGATGTGGTTTTACAGAAGAATATGAGAATCTCATGACTGCTAAAATGACTAATTTGAGATGCTGAATGAGATCAAGACAAGAGAAAGCTTATCATCAATATAAGAAAGAGGCAGTATCATTTTTCGGGCATGTGATGAGGAGGGGAGGCTTAGAACACATTGTGGACAACTGTAAACGGTAAAATCGAGGGTAACGAGACAAACGAAGACAGAGAAAGAAAATTGTAGATAGCCTGACTTTATGTCACGGTAGAGCGTCAACATCTAAGTTGATAGCAAACACCAAAGACAGAGATTTGGGGAGATCCATGGTCGTCTACGCCAGCCGGCACGGCACCTGATGATGATGAGTAAGACATCCTCAGTGTAAGCTCGTTTTAATTTTAGTCTTTATATAAGACAGCCTCAGTGTACGATCAGTTTTAATTTTACGCAGTTTTATACGCCTGAGCTAAGCTCGTTTAAATTTACGACAGTCTTCACTTGTCCCAGATGCCCACATCTGTGACAGCGGTAGTGGGTCCCAGATGCCCACATCTGTGACAGGTAGTCCAGATGCCCACATCTGTGAAGGTAGTGAGGTCCCAGATGCCCACATCTGTGACAGCGGTAGTGAGGTCCAGATGCCCATCGTTAACATAGGAGTCCAGATGCCATCTTGAAGTGTGAGGTCCAGATGCCCACATCTTGACAGTAGTGAGGGCCCAGATGCCACATCTGGACATGTGTATGAGGTCCCAGATGCCACATCTGTGACAGTGTGAGGTCCCAGATGCCCACATCTGTGACAGTGGTGTGAGGTCCCAGATGCCATAGACAAGCGTTGTGAGGTCCCAGATGCCACATTTATCGTAGTGAGCCAAGCCTACATCTGTAGGCAGTAGGTCCCAGATGCACATTTGACAGGTAGTGATCAACATGACCAATAAGACATTTTTTATGTCTACAGACATTTATTCTGACAAGACTTATGTTTAAGACATTTTCTGAAAAGACTTATGTTTACAGCCAACATTTTTTCTGAACAAGACTTTTATGTCCATAGACAACATTTATTCTGAACAAGACATTTTATGTTTACAGACACAAATTGTTTCTGAACAAGACTTTTTATTTCCACAGGAGAAGTTTAAGCGAGAGTTTCGAGATCTGTTTGTCATGTGTCCATGGCAGAAGAGACACGGTAACTATTACATGGAGTATGTCTCTGAAGATGTCAATATGCATCGCAGAGGGAATAACAATGGTCACGTACCAGCCAACAGGTAATATGTTCTATTATTTTGTTGTTTGTTAATCATGGGGAGCTTCTCATTCTTCTTCTTCACCATTCATCCCTAGGGAGACATAGGTCTTCACCATTCATCCCTAGGGAGACATAGGTCTTCAACATTCACTCCTAGGGAGACATAGGTCTTCAACATTCACTCTAGGAGACATAGGTCTTCAACATTCTACTTCTAGGGAGACATAAGTCTTCAACATTCACTCCTAGGGAGACATAGGTCTTCAACATTCACTCCTAGGGAGACATAGGTCTTCAACATTTACTCCTAGGAAGACATGGTCTTCAACATTCACTCCTAGGAAGACATAGGTCTTCAACATTCACTTCTAGGAAGACATAGGTCTTCAACATTCACTCCTAGGGAGACATAGGTCTTCAACATTCACTCCTAGGAAGACATAGGTCTTCAACATTCACTCCTAGGAGACATCGGTCTTCAACATTACTCTAGGAGACATAAGTCTTCAACATTCACTTCTAGGAGACATAAGTCTTCAACATTCACTTCTAGGGAGACATAGGTCTTCAACATTCACTCCTAGGGGGACATGGTCTTCAACATTCACTCCTAGGAAAACATGGTCTTCAACATTCACTCCTAGGAGACATGGTCTTCAACATTTTACTCCTAGGAAGACATGGTCTTCAACATGTAGTAGGGAGTACTCAAGTCCCTACACGGATATTACAACAAACAGGGAGAATCGTTTCATTTACATTTATTATTAACTTGGGACAATGCATAACACATCTGGTCTGCCAATGTATGTCATCGTCTATCACTAACATCACTTTTCTACACAAACGTCGTGTCTTGTAGTTATGTTGCACTCTGCATAGGAGTACAACATAGTCTCAACTATTAAATAATCTAGATTATACTACTCTAACTATCAGCATTCCATCCTCCTGCCATCTAGGAACTTACAAACATTCACTTCTAGGAAAACATAGGTCTTCAACATTCATCCCTAGGAGACATGGTCTTCAACATTCACTCCTAGTGAGACATAGGTCTTCAACATTCACTCCCAGGAAAACATAGGTCTTCAACATTCACTCTAGGAAAACATAGGTCTTCAACATTCACTTCTAGGAGACATGGTCTTCAACATTCACTCTAGGAAGACATAGGTCTTCAACATTTACTCTAGGAGACATAGGTCTTCAACATTCACTTCTAGGAGACATAGGTCTTCAACATTCACTCCTAGGGAGACATAGGTCTTCAACATTCACTCCTAGGAAGACATAGGTCTTCAACATTCACTTCTAGGAAGACATAGGTCTTCAACATTCACTCCTAGGAAGACATAGGTCTTCAACATTCACTCCTAGGAAGACATAGGTCTTCAACATTCACTCCTAGGAAGACATATGTCTTCAACATTCACTCCTAGGAAGACATAGGTCTTCAACATTCACTCCTAGGAAGACATAGGTCTTCACCATTCACTTCTAGGAAGACATAGGTCTTCAACATTCACTCCTAGGAAGACATAGGTCTTCAACATTCACTCCTAGGAAAACATAGTCTTCAACATTCACTCCTAGGAAGACATAGGTCTTCAACATTCACTCCTAGGAAGACATAGGTCTTCAACATTCACTCCTAGGGAGACATAGGTCTTCAACATTCACTCCTAGGAAGACATAGGTCTTCAACATTCACTCTAGGAGACATAGGTCTTCAACATTCACTCTAGGAGACATAGGTCTTCAACATTCACTCCTAGGAAGACATAGGTCTTCAACATTCACTCCTAGGAAGACATAGGTCTTCAACATTCACTCTAGGAGACATAGGTCTTCAACATTCACTCCTAGGAGACATAGGTCTTCAACATTCACTCCTAGGAGACATAGTCTTCAACATTCACTCCTAGGAGAGCATGGTCTTCAACATTCACTCTAGGGAGACATAGGTCTTCAACATTCACTCCTAGGGAGACATAGGTCTTCAACATTCACTCCTAGGAAGACATAGGTCTTCAACATTCTACTCTAGGGAGACATAGGTCTTCAACATTCACTCCTAGGAGACATAGGTCTTCAACATTCACTCCTAGGAAGACATAGGTCTTCAACATTACTCTAGGGAGACATAGGTCTTCAACATTCACTCCTAGGGAGACATAGGTCTTCAACATTCACTCCTAGGGAGACATAGGTCTTCAACATTCACTCCTAGGGAGACATAGGTCTTCAACATTTTACTTCTAGGGGGACATAAGTCTTCAACATTCACTTCTAGGGAGACATGAGTCTTCAACATTCACTTCTAGGGAGACATAGGTCTTCAACATTCACTCCTAGGGAGACATAGGTCTTCAACATTCAATCCTAGGAAGACATAGGTCTTCAACATTCACTCCTAGGGAGACATAGGTCTTCAAATTCACCTAGGAAGAAAAGGCTCAACATGTAGTAGGGGCAGTACTTTCTAGGCCACACGGATAACCAACAAACAAAGTGGAATTCATTTCATTTACATTTACATTATTTTGGGACAATGGCCATGACCCATCTGGCTCCTAATGATGTATCCCCACTTCGTTACAACAGTCACTATTTTTCATCACAAAAACGTCGTGTCTTTGTTATGTTTGCACTTCTCATATCAACACATGTCTCACTATTAAATATCTAATTTCTACTCTAACTATCATGAGCTAACTGCATTCTCTCTTGCATCTGGGAACTATGACAAACATTCACTTCAGGAAGACAAGGTCTTCAACATTCATCCCAGACATAGTTAATACATTCCTCTTTGTGAGACATAGTCTTCAAATTCATTAGGAAGACTAGTCTTCACATTCACTCTAGGAAGACATGTCTTCACTTTTTAGAAGACATAGGTCTTCAACATTACTTCTGGAAGACATGGTCTTCCATTTTCTGAAACATGTCTTAACATTCACTCTGAAGACATAGGTCTTCACATTCACAGAAGACATGGTCTTCCGTTACTTCTAGGAAGCATAGGTCTCAGCATTCACTTCTAGGAGACATGGAGTCTTCCGTTCTCCTAGGAAGACAAGATCTAACATTCCTTCTAGGAGCACGCTTCAACATTCACTTAGGACATGGTCTTCAACATTCCTCCGGACATGGTCTTCACATTCCTCCTAGTGAGACATAGGTCTTCAACATTCACCCTGGAAGACATGGTCTTCAACATTATTAGGAACCATAGGTCTCAGTATTTCTCTAGGGAGACATAGGTCTTAACATTCACTCCTAGAGACATAGGTCTTCAACATTCCTCCTGAGACATGTCTTCAACATTCATTTCTGGAGACAAGGTCTTCAACATTCCCTAGAGACTAGGGCTTCAACATTCCTCCTAGGACATTGTCTTCACATTCCTCGAAGACATATGTCTTATTCATTCCTCTAGAACATGGTCTTCAACATCACTCCTAGGAAGACATAGTTCCCATTCACTTGGAGACATAGGTCTTCCAACATTCACATCTAGGAAGACATGGTCTTAACATTCCCCTAGGAGACACGATCTTCAACATTCATCTGGAAGACATAGTTCAGATTTACTCTGGAGACATAGGTCTCATTCACTTCTGTAGATGAGTCTTCAACATTCACTACTAGGAAACATATTCAGTTTATTCTGGACATAGGTCTTCTTCTTACTTTAGGAGACATAGTCTTCATTCTCTAGGAAGACATAGTCTTCAACATTCACTACTAGGAAGACATAGGTCTCACATTCACTTCTGGGAGACATAGGTCTAAATTTCCTAGGAACATAGGTCAACATTCATCTAGAAGACAGTCTTCACATTCCTCTAGGAAGACATAGTCTGTCACTTCATTTAGGTAGACATTGGTCTCAACATTCACCCTAGGACTATCTTAAAATTTCACTCTAGAGCATAGTCTTAAATTTCACTTCAGAGACATAGGTCTTCAGCATTCCTCTAGGAAGACATAGGTCTTAAGTTCACTCTAGAAGACACTAGGTCTTCAAGCATTCACTTCAGAGACATAGGTCTTCAACATTACTCCTAGGAGACATAGGTCTTCAACATTCACTTCTAAGAACATAGCTTAACTTCACTCTAGGAAGACATAGTCTTACATTCACTTCTAAGACATGGTCTTCAACATTCCTCTAGGAACTTGGTCTTCACATTCCTCTGAGACATGTCTTGCAACATTACTAGGAAGACATAGGTCAACATTCTCCTAGAAGACATAGTCTTCCATTCCCCTATGGACAAGGTCTTCAACATTGCAAATCCTAGGAAGACATAGGTCTTCAACATTCACTTAGAAGACATAGGCTTGAATAATTCACTCTAGAAGACATAAGTCTTACATTCCTTCTGAGACATAAGGTCTTCAACATTCTAATAGGAAGACATGGTCAACAAATGTACTTTTAGGAGCATGTCTTCAAATTCACTTCTAGAGACATAGGTCTTCAACATTCCTCCCAGAGACATAGGTCTTCAACAACATTACTCCTAGTGAGACATTAGTCTTCAAATTCACTCCTAGGAAGACCAGGTCTTACTCACTTCTAGGAAGACATAGGTCTTAACATTCACTCTAGAGAATGTAGGTCTTCAACATTCACTCCTAGGAGACATGAGGTCTTCAACATTCACTCTAGAGACATAGTCTCAACTTCACTTCTAGGAGACATAGGTCTTCAACATTATTCTAGAGAGCATAGGTTCAACATTCACTCCTAGGAAGACATGAGGTCCACATTCACTCTAGGAAGACATAGGTCTTCAGACATTCACTCAGAGACATAGGTCCAGACATTACTAAGAAGCATAGATTCAACATTGCCTCTGAGACAGGTCTTACATTACTCAAGAGACAAGTTCAACATTCCTCCAGAAACATGGTACTACGATTCATCTAGGAAGACATGAGGTCTTCATGACATTCCTCTAGGACATGGTCTTCAGATTCATTAGAAAACATGGTCTTCAACATTCACCTAGGAAGACATGGTCTTCAACATTCACTTCTGGGAGAATAGGTCTTCAACATTCACTCCTAGAGACATGGCTTAACTTCCCCTGGAAAACATAGGCCTTGCATTCACTTCTAGGAGAATAGGTCTTAACATTCACTCCTGGAAGACATGTCTTCAACATTCCTCAGGAAGCATAGGTCTTCAACATCACCTAGGGGACATGGTCTTCAAGCATTTCACTCCTGAGGAGACATGGTCTTCAACATTCACTCCTGGGAGTAGGTCTTAGCATTCCTCCTAGAAGAATGTCTCAACATTATCGAGCAAGGCTTCAACATTCCTCCTACGGAGCATAGGTCTTCAACATTGACCCTAGGAAGACATGGTCTTGAACGATTCACTGGAGAGACATAGGTCTTCCAAGCATTCACTCCTAGGGAGACATAGGTCTTCAACATTCACCCTAGGAAGACATGGCTTCAACATTCCTCCTAGGAGACATATCTTCAAATTCCTCCTAGGAAGCATAGGTCTTCAACATTCACTCCGGAGCATAGGTCTTACATTCACTCTAGGAACATCAGTCTTAGCATTCATCCTAGGAAGAAATCTTCACATTCCTCCTAAGGGAAGAACCAAGGTCTTAACAATTCTCCGGAAGACATGGTCTTACGATCCATTCTGGGGGACATAGGTCTTCAACATTCATCCCTAGAGACAAGATCTTCAACATTCACTCTAGGGGACTTAGGTCTTAACATTCACTCTAGGAGACATGGTCTTAACATTCCTCTAGGAGACATAAGTCTTCAACATTCACTTCTAGAGACATAGGTCTTCAAGCATTCTCCAGGAGACATAGGCCAACATTCACTTCTGAGAGACATGGTCTTCAACATTCACTCTAGAGACAATGGTCTTCAACATTCACTCTAGGAAGACATAGGTCTTCAACATTCACTTCTAGGAAGACATAGGGCCTCAACATTCACTTCTAGAAGATGGTCTTCAACATTCCTCTGGAGAATAGGTCTTCAAGCATTCACTCCTGGAGACATGGATCTGTCATTCACTCAGAAGAATGGTCTCAACATTACTACTGAGACATAGGCTTCAACATTCCTTAGGAAGACTAGGTTCAACAAGACGAAGTGTAATCATTTGCTTGAGTGGACCAGAAATATTTGTCGAAAAAACCATGATTTTGAGTTAGGTGTATTTAATTCATAAGACACATACATGTTACCATTATTTTGAGTGAGGCCTGGCCCCTTGCCCCTAATAATGACCGCCACTGTCTGCAACAATATTTTAAGTCATCGTATCAAAACCACTTTTCCTGATCTTTCCATTCTCTCCCACTTTCCCTTTCTGGATTTCCTTTGTTGGCTCGGTGCGCTATCGATATTCTTTGTAGTGATTTTGTAAACTATCTAGTGCATTGTTCTCAACCTTCCTAATGTCCAGACGTTAACTACAGTTCATCATATTTGTAATGATCCTAACCATAAAATTATTTTTGGCTCTATAATTTAATTTTGCTACTCTATGAATCGTTATGTAAATATCGATACAGGATGAATTTTCATTTTTACAAATTGAACATATTGAAAGTAGTGTTTATACAAACGCCGAGTAGATGTGGGCGTATCTGCTGTGGACGAACCGCCTGGAACGGATGATCGATGCTCGGTTCCTAAAAGCATCGAAAATATGTGTTTTCCGATGGTGTTGCGACCTGTAGAAGAGATGATCGATTCCGCAATTCATACATAGATTGAGAACCATCGAAGTTAAGGCACTGGAAAGTCGTTGATCTAAAGGAGTATCGACCACAGATGAGAACCACTATCTAGTATTTTCGGTGGTGCTACCGACATCTTAGGACTTATATGACATGCGTAGCGGTAACAGTGGTTCATTTGGTACATCCATGATTTAGCTTAATCACTGCGCAGCATAGATTTAGTTCTTTTGCTGATCTCAACACTGCAAGATTTAGCAAAATTGTGTTCTGTGTTGTCTTCAATCTCTGAAGCTAGTGAAATCGCTGCATCTATTCAAGAATAAACAATCAACATGTATTGATGTATTATTATGTTGTTTACTGCCTCACATCATCAGGTGCCGGACGGCTGCGTAGCGTCATGGTCTCCACAAATCTGTCTTTGTGTTTGCTATCAGACTTAAATATTGACTCTACGTGCCATGAAGTCAGGCTATCCAAATTTTCTTTTCTGATCTTCTCTGTCTCGTCTACCCTCGATTTTACCGGTTGCCACAATTGTTCCTAAACTCCTCCTCATAATGTCGAAATATGATAACTTTAAATTTGATAAGCTTCTGTGTCTTGATCTCATTACACATCAAATTAGTCGATAGAATTTCCAGATTCTACTCATTCTTCTGTAAACACATCTCTGGACCCTCAGAGATTTTGATCTGTGTATTATTGTCATGACCGCCGTATGTCAGGATTGGTTCTATGTAAATGAATAACTCGCATTCTGATCTCAACTGAAAGACTTTTGTATATAATGTTTCTATTTCAGAACGAGTTATTCGCTTCTATATGCTCTTTATTTCTGATCGGCATCGCCATCTCATCAGGCGGCTCGTCATTAATTGACCAATGGTCCTAAAATAATGGGTAACGTGATTTATTATTTTATAAATTAAAAATAACACCAAATCCATATATTTCCAAAAATATTGTTTGGCCCACAAGCAAAAATAGTCACAGCCATGCATCTCATGCTAAATATACTCGGTCTTTAAACTTTGTCTTGATCAGTCCTATTTACTGTGATTTACTGTAAGTTTGTTTACTACTTACTGTTAATTCTTGTCTATCGTTAAAATTGCACATATTTAGGTTATTTAACTTCATTTTTACTTTCATTGTTTCTACAGACATGGCGCAGTACGCTACAATTTCTACCGGGACGACAAGAAGGTATATGCTAAACAAGTTCAAATCCAAAGCGACGAAACGGAAACGTCTCAAATCTGACGCAAGGCTACAGACGTCAAAAAGGAAATGACGTCATATGTGTAGCCGGAAATCTGTGGTGCTTTGTTAAACAAAACTCTTCGACTAGGATGCGCCAAAATTTGTGTTTTGTTTTATTTAATGTGACTGCTGCGCCATAGTTTGGATTATTAGACAGAGACAGTATGAGAATGCGATCGTTTCGTGGAATATTACGATAAAATGCATGTGTCTGTACGTGATTTCTTTAACTGTATTATATATATATAATCATAAATTCAAGAGAAATGCCTCGTTGTTTTAGATGTGAGAATTGTGATATACTTAAACTCCCGCATTGGATGTTAAATTCACCAATGGGGCTTCGAAGCACCTGTCCAGTGGATCAGCTCTTCGCTCAGTCGACACTGATAGAAGCATACTATACATGTTTCGGCGTAGCAGTGAAAAGAAAAGTTATAAAACTATTGGATTTTCCGAAAGGATGTTTGTTAATTATTATTTTTCATGTTTGTTGGCCTACGCTCTGATATAACAAAATGCTGCGTTCGAGAATGTGTTTTCTATGGACAAAAGAAACAGCATCAATGCTCTAAGAGAAAATATACGCTCTGAAGATGTCAACGAAGAAAAAGTGTATTCTCTATCTCGGTTGCGCAAGTTATGCATACGGATAGTTGCGTTAAGACGGGAAAAAAACAATGAGAGGAACCCCAGTAGATGCACCAACCAACACAGAACGGGAGTTGTTAGTCACCGAAATACATGCTTGGGAGGAGATCGATGCACTTATTGTCATGTGCGATGAAAATGATCCTCAAAGGAACAATGAACAATATTACTAACACAAGGTCCGTCCTTAGGTTGAAAGTGACGGGCCTCGGATTAAATTGGATTTAATCCCCTTTATGATCCAACAAACAAATCAAAACAAACATAACAAACTAAGAAAGAAAGTGTTACAGTAACATTATTAGACTACCATGACGAAGAAATCAACGGTAAAATGTAGCCATTATACAAGATCTTCAAACGACTACTTTTGTCACGTTTGGCATGGGGTAAACTCTACCTCATTCGGTAAACAACTTTAGCTACAGAATCCAACTAGCCATGAACATTCATGAGTTTGTTGAGGGGCCTATGCACCAACTATGGTTTTAAATGCAAGAGAAAGAGAAGAGATACAAGATCTTCACCGACTTTTGTCATGTTCAATGTGGTTTGATACTTCATTCGGTAAACAACTTTAGCTACAGAATCCAACTAGCCATGAACATTCATGGTTTGTTGAGGGCCTATGCCCCAACTATGGTTTTAAATGCAAGAGAAGAGAAAGAGATACAAGATCTTCACCCGACTTTTGTCATGTTCAATGTGGTTTGATACTTCATTCGGTAAACAACTTTAGCTACAGAATCCAACTAGCCATGAACATTCATGAGTTTGTTGAGGGCCTATGCCCAACTATGGTTTTAAATGCAAGAGAAAGAAGAAGAGATACAAGATCTTCACCGACTTTGTCATGTTCAATGTGGTTTGATACTTCATTCGGTAAACAACTTTAGCTACAGAATCCATCTAACCATGAACGCTCAAGAGTTAGTTGAAGGCCTATACCCCAACTGAGGAGAGAGAAAGAGATACAAGATCTGAACATTAAAGAGTGTTGGCTCATAAACAATATCATGTCGTGAAAACTAACAAATTTATACCTGTCATATTGTAAGTCTATGTGGCTAACTGTTAAGCAGTTCGCATTGCCTTCTGTAAGACTATGTGACTAACTGTTAAGCAGTTCGCATTGCCTTCTGTAAGTCTATGTGGCTAACTGTTAAGCAGTTCGCATTGCCTTCTGAAAGTGACGGGCTCGAATTCGGACCTTTGTTTTGTTTAAGAGTGCATTTTTCCAGACATTTATATGATTGTTGCCGGAGCTACAGAGTTCGTGATTTGTGTGAAACTCACAACTAGTGGCGTGATATTTCTGAGGTGAGTGACCGAGTTGTATGAGTAAACCGGTGCAATGATTCAACCTTCATCTTTGTGATGATGTCAACCTTCATCTTAGGATGATGTCAACCCTTCATCTTAGGGTCTTTTTTAATATCGGTATTTTAAATAGTGTTTTATAGAGAGTAATAATGTAGGGTGGAACCTGTTAGCATAACGTATACGCTTTCACCTACCGACTTGGACACAAGATGGTTCAATCCTACACTTGACGTTGCATATGTGAGTACAGGAATTGGCCTTCATACCTCCTGTACATTAAGTAGAAATGTGAAATGACAGGCATTTCATACCATAAGGTTTAAAAACACTACGGGACATTTACACATAAATAGTAATGTTGGATGTAGTTTTTTGGAAGACAAGGCTGGGAGAGTCCAAAACGACGGTAGCAATATGACCTTAAAAAACATTGAAGTTGACCGAGGGGAGATGACCTGGAACAGACGGAAGAGTCATTAGCGGATTAACTTTGAACTGGACATATTAAAAAGAATTTCTACTATGAATTGTCAAAGCAACATCAGCTTTCACAAGTTTTAATGAAATTAGGAACTCTAAGTTTAATCATTTTAAAACTAAAAATGCGAATTTTCAACTTAAAAATAGTCTAAACCCTAACACATGACATATAGAGTTGGAAAATGACTAAATATACAAAAGTAAGTTGAATGCATTTGAAAATAGATGTATGCGAGAAATAATGTACATAAAATGTGAAAAATTCAGGAGAAGGGATGAAATCAGAGAAAGGTCTGGTTAACCACTAGTGACAACTATTTTAACCCTTTCGCTGCTATATACTTTCTGAAGGATGAGCTAAAAATAGCTACTCTTTGTTTCTAGGTCACAAACATGAATGTACGCCTATAGCAGTGACATGTGTTAACACGTCTTTAGTCCACAGAGGAGAGATAATAACACGTGTTAATGCATCTTTAGAAGTGAATGGGAAAAACGAATATATACGTCCTTAGCAGCTAAAGGGTTAAGAAAAAGAAAATAGGGACATATTGGACATACTTTAAGACGAAATGATCAAAGAATTATAAAGCATGCTTTGAAGTAGAAGGCAAAATATTACAGAAATAAAGAAGGACGTCCTAGGAAAATCCTTGAGCAAACTTTATTGAGAGAGGCAAGAAATATCGGCTCAACCCCATAGAAGAGATTAAACGAGTTTCTTAGCATATATCGATATGTTGAAATTGCTTTCAGGCCTTATGTAACGTTTTACATTACAAGAGAAACAAAAATCGTACGAATAATATTTACACCATTGTCGATTTTGAAATTGATAATAGAAAAGGAATATGAGCTTTCAAAATAGTTATCAATAATGTGTCATGCCATTAAACCCTTTTATGCATGTATTTTTGGGGTAAATATCGTCTTGTCTGTCACCTTGAATACACAGAAAACGTACAAGTTAAATTTACCACTCTAGCAATAGAAACAAAGAAAATCAAATGATAAGACAAATGGCGCTAATTTTAAAATGCAAACATGTCACCATGAACTCAAAAAGAGCAATGTTCAACACAATCTTTCTCCTCACATTATGTTACCAATGCCAAACCTGGTCACTGACAACAAAGGATAGAAGAAAATTAGTCACGACAGAGATGAAGTGTCTACGCAAAATGCTGGGTGTAACAAGAAGAGACCGGTTGAGAAATGAAGATATCAGGAAAAAGTGGGTACAACATCAGTACTAGACTTCATCAAGAAACAACAAATTAAAGGGTTCGGCCACGTAAGCAGATTACCAACAGACTGTGGGCCTCAAAAAGCAATGCTGCTCCGATACAATGGGTACAAAGCAAAAGCCGACCACGCAAAAGATGGACCTCGGAGATAACAGAGGCGACGAAAGACACTATCTACGAAGCGTACACAAGAGCCTGTATTAGAGAACTCTTCTTGACCTGACGCTGTGAGACAAACAGGATTGGAGAATAAAACAAGAAAAAAAAAGAAAGTAATAGAAACAGCGTACACAGCTAGTTCATAGCAGTACACTAAATACGTCAGAGGTCACGAAACACGTATGTGTGGCTATGAAACGAACGAATAGTAGATGTCCGCTACAGTAGGCTCTATGCGTGAGAGGGTTAATGTCACCAAAACATTATATATGTGCGGCTTTTATTTCGCTGAATATTTCTCTACAAGAAATACTGTGAAATAAAAGCTGTGCACTCGCTCCGATCCAGTTTCAATTCCACAGTGGGAGTGTAATTTTTGTTTAGAGTCTGAACTGTTGACCTAGCCTCAATTAACAATAATAATAATGAAGGTTTAGTATAAACAGATAAAAAGTGTTCTATGTGTTAAAAAGCCACTAGGTTGATTGGTGGTGTGATTGGCAGCAATTTGTATGCAGCTATAATGGTTAGTTGTATGCAACTATAATGATTAGTTGTATGCAGCTAGAGTGGTTAGTTGTATGAAATGAGATTTTTTTTAATGACCACGCAACGGCACATAGAATGAGATAAGTGTTATGAAATATTTTTTTTTCATTAAATTTCCTGAAAATGTTTACCATCTTAAAAATTACATCACAAAATTTGGTCCATGCTACGGAGTTCACGGACTTACCACTCATGTCGCTTGATGTGTCGGAAATATTTAATTGTTCTTGTTTGTATGTTCTTTAATAGCCAACTCTCTTTAATATCAAAATTACATTCTGTCTTAAATAATGAAAGTCCTCCATAATCTCATGGTGGTCATCCTCGACATTATTATCAATCAGGTTTTTACATTTTGTGTTAGAGGGTATTCCTCTTGTCAATTAGGACAACGCAGGGGGGATGATTGTTTCCTGCCCCCTGAAGACATTTCATCAAACAAAAGCATATTCGGTCGTAGAGATGAATGCGAAATCGATAACACCATCTGTATCATCAGGTCTGGACGCTAATCGAGTTGGGCGGCCGTCATTCAAAATAGACAAGACAGAGTTTAGTAGTGTCTTACTCAGAGTGATGCCCTTATCTAGTTTTAGTAGTTTTACCACTACTCCTTCGATCGAGCGTTGAAACCACCTTCTGTGGGAAAATGTGTGCCTAGAATCTCGGACAGTTTCTTAAGAAATGCAATATTGAGTACTACATAACTTATTAAGTAATGTAATAATTACCTGATTGATTAATTGATAGGACATGTGTGATCCGATATCTTTCTTACACAGGAAGATCTCGGTGACAATGCACGAACTCCATACCACCGGCTAGGGTCCCCGATGTAATTTAGAAAATGGGGAAAATATTTTGTTTGAATTTTTTTCCTTTAATGAGTTGTGTACCTGTTTTATTAGAAACTGTATTGCTATTAGTTTTAACATATACTTATTTTAGTACGGCCCGCTATCAACTTAGTAATTCTGTATCCGACCTTTTTACAAAACATATTGCATATCCTTGGACTATGTAATAGCCACTAGGGACATTTTGTCGCTGTTTTTTTTCTTCGTTTGTTCTACATCGATCGCTTGTTAAGGCGGGAGATTCATCCAGAACACGGTTTGTCTTTTGTTTAAGATTAACAGAAAAAAACTAACAAACATAATGTCATACAATTTGGCCACATGTTACAAAAGTGCGTCTTTACTCGTTATTGTTTGTATATAATCTGAGTCTTAGTGCGTGAAGTTGTTGTGATGTTAAAAGTCTACAGAACCATAGGCCAGCATATCATATGTCTGCATGCTTTCTGCTCGGGATCGCCTACTTAAGTTGCGGGTCGAGGACCATACAAAAATTGTAAAACCTAACCTAGAGAAGTGAGAGCCGTAGTAGTGGTGAGAGCCGCAGTAGTGTAGTTGTTAGGGAACCCCCTTCTTAGACTAGTAATGCGGGTTTAATTCCGCAAGTAGACGTGGAATTTTTTCCGACTGTAACGGCTCTCAGGTCGACACAGCTTTAATTGAGTACCAGGAAAAAGCACTGGGAAGTAAAGACGGTGGGCGTGATGTTGACCACATGACCATCGTGTGACGACGGTCAATGAAAAATACGGGCTTAACATTTTATTACCCTATATACCACTTGGTATCAAAATGGTTCCTTTACCTGGAGGAGTCCATCTCCATAAGCTAGCCGTCACATTAGCATTGAACCTGGTGGTCAAAGTTTCCCGGACTACACCACTGAGAGGTGGGGGTTGGCTTGTGTTTTAAACTTGTCATCAAGTAGGCTTCTAATTTTCATTTGTCGTTTGCCCTATTTAAGAGAGACTATACAATTCCAACTTTGCTGTAAGCAGAGCCATCCGCAGAGCACACCGGGCAGACCACTAGAGACATTTGAACCAGTATACTTTGTTGAATGAGTCCAACGCACTACTTACCGCTACGTTGAGTAAACTACACTTCAGAATTGCAGCTAGAGCTTGATTGATTGATAGAATCATCATCATTGCACTTTGGTGAGTAACCATGTGTACTCCTATCTATTCCTTACACAGTAAGATCTCAGCTGCAGAGCATGAAGTCCGTAGCACGGGTCCCCAATGTAATTTTGAAGAAGATGAAGATATTTTTGTAGGAATTTTTAATTGTAATCTTTCTAATGAATGTTTGCCAGGGCAGCGGCTTTCTATCCTGCTCTTCTCGATCTTGAACTGCCAAGAGTTCTTTTACGTGCTTAAATTGAACACATGACCTACGTTTTATCGTCCATCTCCGATAGGACTAGGAACTCGGCCTCCCCTACAATGAGATCAGTAATCTCTGAAAAAATATCCAGATGGCACCACGAGAGAGCAAACCTGTTACCTTTGGCACGAAAGACGAGCAACTAACCTCTACGCCACAGAAACACCCCCTCCCCCTCCCAACTAGAGGTACTATGTGCTTGCCACATCGATGAAAATATTCAACACAGGAGCTTCTACCTTTGTGCTCCGACAGATAAAATTTTCAACAACGGAACTGCTAAATTGTTAATTGTTCATTTAATGATCATCTTTATCGCACATTGGACATGTCCATAATTGATCCGATCTCCTCCCAAGCATGTATCTCAGTGTGTTTAAGCTAACAACTCCCAAGCATGTATCTCAGTGTGTTTAAGCTAACACTCCGTTCTGTGTTCGTTGATGTATCTAGTGGGTTTCTCTCATGGGTTTCCCGTCTTGCCGCACCTATCGGTATGCATAACTTGCGCAACCAAGATAGAAAATAACCTTTATCTTCGTTGAAATCTTCACAGCTTATGTTTTCTCTTAGAGCGTTGATGAGATCGATTTTGTCTATAGAAGGCCCGCAGCTCTCGGTCGCACATTGCTCGTCAGTGCATTCGTTATCTCATTGTCTTTCACCACAGAATGACCTGTGACAAAGATGAAGGTGAATGTCTGGATTGCTAGAAATGTTATATATGTGATCTGACGCTAGAACGTTTTAGCATGCTAAATGAATTTAGTTATGCTTATGTTATGTTGCACGACCGACGTCATCGCACATCGGGCATTCCCATTCGTGCGCTCTGTCCTCCACTGTAGCAGCCATCCTAAAGTCCATTTGCGCACCGTCCCCATGAGAAGTTGATTAGTATACCTTCTCTCTACCACGAAGTCGACACTGTCTGGCATGTCCAAACTTAACTCCTAATTCTCGCACTCGTTCCAGTATCTGAGACTCACCCATATCACATAAATGAGAGTGTACCGCAAATGAATTTAATAAAAGTGGATGCGCCTCAAATAGAATCGTGTTAAATATTTTGCCAGTGTTAATAAACCATTGTTTTGTTATTAAAACATAACAATGAACACAACTTATGTTGATTTATATTAATTGTTATATTTACAATATGTTAAATAATGTTATATTCTATAAAAGTCAGACTTTACTTTGCATGTCTGCTTTGATAATGTTATGAAAACGTGCAGTAGAAAGTGATCGAGAAAATATGAACAGATCTGTTTATCTTTTTGTTTCTTTTGAACTCAGTAAATTTGTTGATTGGTGTTAGTGAATGAATTTAAATATCAAATTTATGTTTGAGTTGTAAGAAATTACGAATGTAATTTTGTGCTTCTGTTGTTGTGTAATATTGTAAATTATATTTTAACAGTGATTGCTTTTTTATGATAATAATTTGTTTAATTTTTATGAAATATTTTTGTTTGATAATGTTCTCATTCTACCATTTAATATGTTTTTCTGGCTTATTTTACAGTAAATAGATGTGCATGTTAATTAGCTTTGTTTGGATTTTAGCTTTATTTGTTTTATGTTCAATCTATTTTAATTGTTGTTTAACTTTTGGTTTTTTAAGTGGGCTTGGTGTTTTTTTTTTAAACACTTGCTTTTGCAGTTTGCAAACTAAAGTTCTATAGATTTACAAAGTACAAAAATGATATACATTCGTGTTTCGACCAAAAGGCGTGTATCAAGCAAATGGTACACTCGAATCGAAGAAATTATAAAGCTGATCATGATATGACTTTGACTGCGACATAGGCAAAGGGCAGTAACTAATATAATATTATGACGCAATATGGTTTTACAACAGTTGTCTACACCGTAATTATATTTTTTCCAACTCATTGCAAATCGGTTTCCCGGTGTTCCAGTTCTAAGTGAAATGAGATGTTTGAGGGAGGCAGTGGGCTTCACCAGGAGATATAGACTACGAAACGAGGACACCAGAAGCAGAGTGGGCATAACTTCATGCACTGAATACATTGAAAGACAACAAATGCAGTCGTTTGAACATTTCTTGAGAATGGAAGACAAAACCAACTACTAATACCAGCATACAATAAAAAGAGATCAGGTACTAGAGACAAGGGAATATCAATAAAAGATGGATAAGACAATATCAAGAACACACTAAATAAGCCTGGACATAATGCAACAAGGGCGACTCATCTGTCCCTGAAACACAAATTAAAGCTACCACCCCTACGCTCAAATTAACGGCAAGAGTGGACAACCAATTCCATCATCCACCTGGGGATAGATAATAGACAATTAACCAGTACCATTAAGTGATGAGTACCGATTATATTTGACACTTCTACATTAAGTGATGAGTACCGATTATTGACATTTTTTGAAAACACTGTCAGCATGTAACACACAGGATGTGGAACAACACAGGATGGGAACAACATGTCAGGATGTAAGGAACAAACATGCAACACAGGATGTGGAACAACACAGATGGGAACAACACAGGATGTGGAACATTTGACACAGGATGTGGAACAACACAGGATGTGGAACAACACAATTGGAACATACCACAGATTAAAAACAATTGAAAACTAAATTATAAATTTTAAACTAAATTATGAGTTTCACCTATGCCAGGTGGCGGCTCGTGATCATTTTTGTTGGTGGGGCCAGACATTTTTTCCCGGATAAATCATGGTTTTTGGTTGCTATATTTTAATTTATAAAATAATAAATACACGTTATACATTATTTTTGGTGGGGCCGGACCCCACTGGCCCTTAATGACGAGCCGCCACTGGTCCGTGTCTGATTAGATGGACACATGCGAACCGTCCTTGTATTGTGAAATGTTTTCATAGATAAACACTTATTTGATGTATTTCATTTCTAGGATATTTATTTGTACTTATATTGGGGAGGGGGGGATGCGGAAGTGGAGGAGGGTTGTATAAATTAAGGCGTAGTCTGTTTTTTTGTGAAGGCTTGCTTTTATTATCACTAGTGTCACTCGCCATTCAGTGTAGGCGCTGACTTCAAATGTGCTTGTAATTTAATTCCCCAAGTAAAAGATTCTGATTTCCTGTAGTCCAACAGCATAACGCGTGTATACGAAAATATGTTGGCCCACCCTGGCTTTGAATCCCGAACTTTCCAAGCCATGTGATCACTAGCTCAGTGCGTTATCGATTTCAGTATCGGCGAGCGACCCCCTGTTTGTTTATTAACCCTTCGTCCTTATGAACCGATATACCGGCCCTCAGTATTTGTTAAGATGACGCAATGCTAATATACTTGCTTACTTATGTATGTTCTTCACCCTTTGCCCCTAGGGAAGCATGTCTGCAACCAAGGCGTTCCAAGCCCACCTATCCAATGTGATATTTTCCAGATCTCTCCACTTTCTCCCCATTTTCTTGCTATGAGTCCCTCCTTGTGAGATCCTTCTTCCTCGGGTGGCAAGCTACGAATTTTCTTGCCATGAGTCCCTCCATGTGGGATCCTTCTTCCTGGGGTGGCAAGCTACGAATTTTCTTGCTATGAGTACCTCCTTGTGGGATCCTTCTTCCTGGGGTGGCAAGCTACGAATTTTCTTGGTTGTGATTTCTGTAGCTATCTAGTGATTTTTAATGGGTGGGGGCCCGCCTGTCCATCGCGTTCGAAGCGCTTTGGACGACGGGTGGCAGGCACCCTGTGAGTGCGGTTCAATTCAGCGGGCTGACATAAAAGTCACAGGTTCTCCAGATTTACATTGTTCGTGTCACCAAACCGAAGTGTTACGATGTCGATGGTACTGAGCCGAAGAACTGAAAAAGTTCAAGTGCTTCTGGATAGGAAAAAGAAAACAATACTGGGTGGGGTAGCTAGACCCTTGTCGAACCTACTTAGTCACCTCTTACGACATGCGTGGCAGGTAACAGTGGTTCTATTCTTTACACCCCTTATTTGGGCCTCATTAACCACTCGGGCGACTATTTACTTATGTATGCATTGCAATATGAATGAAACCTTCTCCAAAATATCTCAGGACAAATTGGTCTCCAAATAAACACCACAAAAACAAAATTGTTGACCTTACCAGCAGTCCAGAAAATATTCAACTAAAAACTACACTCTTGAAAAAGTCAAAAGTTTTACATACCTAGGAAGTATGATGTCATCTACAGGGGATACAGCGCCAGAAATTCCACACAGAATCGCATTGGCATCAAGTGCTTTAACAAATTGTCAAATATATGGAAGTCCAATTCACTCAGCAAGCACTTAAAATTAAAGATCTTTAACTCTTGTGTGATTCCAGTATTAACTTATGGATGCGAGAGTTGGAAAGCAACAAAAGCTCTAGAAAGAAAATTAGATAACTTTGAGAATAAATGTCTTAGAAGAATACTGAACCTCAAATGGTCAGATTTCAGACCCAATACACAAATAAGACAAGAGACCAAGCAAGAAAATGTATCAAATTTTATAAGAAAGCGCCCCTGGAACTACATCGGCCACACACTTAGAATGGATGAGAGAAGACTCTTTTACCAATCCCTCATATGGACACCAGAGGGAAAAAGAAAACGAGGAAGACCAGAGAGACTCTGCGTAGAACCATCACCAGAGAAGGCTCAACGATGGGCTAGTAAACATTAAAGACTTAAAACAAATAGCAACGAACCGAGAGACATGGAGAGTCATGACCTCTGCCTATGGCCGCCTCACTCCAGAGGAAAGACTAACTAACTCAATATGAATGCGTCAGGCGATAGATATCAAATTAAGCAGTTAAAGGGTTAACAATTCGATTGTGTTTTAAGTTTATAGAATTTCAGATCTGTTAAGTTGCTTCTAATTTTAGAAACTTGTTTATAGCGTGAGCGTCTGTAGCTCAAGCGGTAGTGAGACAGATCAGAACCTAGCGTACCTGGTTCAAACCCCACGGTGGGCAAGTTTGGAAGCAAATTCGTTTCCGTGGGATTTTTACAAAAGATAAAAATAGACCTCACCGTTCAGAAAGCAATGGCAAACTACTGAACGTATAAGTGGTGCCTAGAAAATCAACGACTCGTTTACTGTGGTTGATGGCTACGTCCTTCAGGATATGCCAAGATTTTCTATGTTTATATCGTGGCCCTCAGCAACATAATGCCGACTAGCTCAAACGGGAAAAACCACAATTCCTGGTTAATGGGGGGCTGGTTTTTGTATGTTTGATTACACTGTACGCTCTTTTTGTTATTTTACTCAATTCTATGAGTCCATGGTTATTTATTGATGAAAAATATGAATAAAACTGATACTCCTTATTGTTAAACTGAACTTGTAACATAATATAACCTTAATTTAGCATGTTGTCTTGTTTTTAAATGAATTCTCTTTATACAACAATACTGGATAAGAGTTTCAAGGGTTTTAAAGCCAAAGGATTGACTTCATTGCACCGGGTTATCCCATATGACTCGGCCCCTCTCCAGAAGTGGCACGCCACCTGCCGAGAGTATTGCACAAAGCACGAGCTCCGTAGCTCCGGCAACAATCCTAGGGTCTCTGGAAAAACTGCACTCGTGAACAGAACGCCGCGGTCCGGATTCGAACCCACGACCCTCGACTCGCAAGACAAAGGGCTTAACCACAGAGATCCCCCAACAATACTGGAATGCGAGGTCACGTGATGGTTGTGGTACTATTTCTTAGAACGTTTACCTGATGGTAAACATGGTTTACACGGATGGATCGGTAGTTCGTCACGAAAAGTCTGCATGGGCCTTCTCTGCAAGCTCATGTGACAGAATAGTCAAGGAAGCCAGTGGTGCATTTAGTATGACAACAAGCAGCATGACAATGGAGGTACTGGCGGTGACCAATGCACTACTCTGGCTAGATTCACAAAACTACACTCATGTGTGCATTTTGAGTGACTCATTGAGTATGATCCGAAAGGTGGAGGCTGGTTCGGTGCGCAGGCAATGGCCCTGAATCACTGCAGGCGTCAACAATTTGCAGAATTACACTTATCTTTGTTCCGGGGCACATGGGTGTCGTTGGCAATGAGAGAGCAGACAGGCTGGCTGGCTCTGCCGCTATATCAGAGGGCCAGCCAATGGACAGAGCTGACATTGTGAACGCCCTCATAGAGCGTGGCCGCAGAAGACCTTCATCTAAACCAATCCACGTCAACTACTAGATTGCGAGAACTGGGTTTGAAGATTGGTGTGGCAAGAAAAGAACGGTTCAACAGGTATACGAGTAGGCTCATCAATCAAAATAGAACTGGTACGGTCAGTCGCTGGACGCAGTTGAAGATATTGCGAAGGAGATCGGCGCAACTATGGACATGTCCGGAGTGCAATGAAGATATTCCAAACTGAAACTGAAATGTTTACCTGAGCCCGCCGGCCGTAAGTTATTGTAGGCCACGGTTTATAGCTAAGCACTGCTCATCTGTTTAACTGTTAATAATTTCAAAATATTTCATCTCTTTAGTTGAACACTTCTCTTATCTATTTGCTTGCTAACAATTTTAGAATATTTTAACGTTTATAGTTAAGCACTTTTGATTTGTTGTCTGGAAAAAAAAGTGTCATTTTTAACAAATAATTTTCACCATCATTTTATTGTTCTGTAAATAAATGTAAAGAATCATAAGAGAAAAATGTGTTCAGTTTTTTTTATTTCTGTTGAAATTCTTATATTAAATGTCTACTATGTTTGTTTTGACTTCATTGCACCGGGTTTTACCCCATATGGCTCGGTCCCTTTCCGCAGAAATGGCACGCCACTTGCCGAGAATATTGCACAAAGAACGAACTCTGTAACTCCATCAACAATCCTAGGGGTCTCTGGAAAGAACTGCACTTGTGAACAGAATTCGAACCGGATTCGAACCCACGACGTTCGACTCACAAGGTAAAGGGTTTAACCACTTATCCGCATTAATTTGTACCCTTTGTTTAAGCTGTTCATTTCTTTGTTTATTTGTGTAGTCTTTGTTTTGTTTATGATGTGCCTCGTTTGGTTTCTGGTACCTTTATGATGGTATCTTTATCAGGCAAGAGAGGAGACAACATCTTTCATCTTCGAGATCTCTGCAAGATTATGAACATCAGATGGTACGACAAGACTAAAGTCTGAAAGTACTGCAACGTGCAAACATGCCTTCAATCATGGACATGCTCGGCAGTAGACAACTAAGATGGTTGGGGCATGTGAGAAGAGTGGACATTTGCCGCATACCAAAAAAAATGTCTGTGAAATTTCGGCGGGGAAGAGGCACCAAGACAGACCACTGTTCAGATATAAAGATGTCTGCAAGGCCTCAATGAATAACTTTTCTATCGGTCCCAGCACATGGGAAAAAACTAGCTAATGATCGAATTATGTGGAAAACAATATTACGCAAAGGAGCAGAATCTTTTGAATAGAGACTTAAGGATGATCTAAGAGGCAAGCGAAAACTCTGAAGTTGTCACAGTAAAACACTTGCCAATTCTTCTTTGCGTTCGTTCTTTACGACCCATTTTAATCACTCTTTGTGATATGTTTCATCTTTGCCAAGAACGTGTATACGTTGCACATTCGTTTGGTAGGCCCTTAAACGCATAGACTTCTACATGTTTAGGAAACGTGCATCCGATTTCAGCCAAACCTCCTTAGTCGCCTCTAACGACATGCGTGGCAGGTAACAGTGGTTCTATTCTTTACACCCCAAATTTGGGGCCCGGTAACCACAATTGACCGTCTGTAAAGACGAAAACGGCCATATATGATGTCATTTTGTGGGTATAATCTTCAGTCAATTAGATGATTAATCTTTGGTCATTGAGTACAATCTTCAGACAAATGGATTATCAATCTTTAGTCAGTAGGTACAATCTTCAGTCAAATGGATTATTAATCTTTAGTCAGTAGCTACAATCTTCAGACAAATGGATTATCAATCTTTAGTCAGTAGGTACAATCTTCAGTCAAATGGATTATTAATCTTTAGTCAGTAGGTACAATCTTCAGTCAAACAGATTATTAATCTTTAGTTAGTAGGTACAATCTTCAGTCAAATGGATTATTAATCTTTAGTCATTGAGTACAATCTTCAGTCAACTAGATTGGTTATTGGTTACTAAACTGACGTCATTGCACTCCGGGCAGACTCATAGGCGTTCAGTTCAGTCTCCCCCAACAGATATCGAAGAGTATGCATACTGATGGTTCCTGTGGCTCGCTGATTAAACACACCTCTCACTCTGCCTCTCAGGCATCCAGTTCGATTTGTACAACGGGTAACTCCAAACTGCCTAAATCACTTGATCGATTCAACATCCATTTTAGTGTCCTCATCCAACAGACAGTCGCGAAGGGACTGAAGAATATCCCCCTTATCCATCTTCAACTCCCCAATCTATGATGTTGATGCAAGCCTGCCATTACCGTAAACACCCGCATGTCCAGGACAGTATATCCACGTAAGCCTCTACAATATTTAGTCAGTCAGATCATTCTTTAGTTGCTGGGATCAAATATTTAGTTCGAAAACTTACAAACATGCACAAACAAACATCAAACATGCACAAACATCAAACATGCACAGAGATAACTTAAACATTAGTCAAACATGCAGAACGCACACAGACCTCACAAAGAGAGATTAAAAAATCACAAACATCACACACAAAAACCTCACAAACATCACATACAGGAAAAACCCACAAGCTTCACAGACACACAGAAACCTCACAAACGTCAAACACAATCTCACACACACACAGATTAAATTCGCACACATCACATCCACTCTCACATACAAAAAACCTCACAAACTATACTTCAAATTGAAATGTTATTTATTTATAATGTAGAATGATCTTCTTCTAAAATATATCCATTACCCTCACAGTTGATTAGAACAAAGCAAAACAAAAGTGCAATTTCTGACATAAATTTCGTATAAGACATGTATTAAAAACACAATAACAATATCAAGCATTGTAGCCGTTGCAAATAGTTGCTCATTCTACAATAACAACATCATCATCCTCAAATAGCTTGTCCTGAGCAGAACTTTGCCACCCCAACAGTCCTTGAGAATTTCTCTCTCTCTCTCATAAGCCAGATGTCCTGCCTCTGCAGCTGTGTCATGTTCAAATCATCAGTTACATCCTGAATCCATCTTCTTCGCAGTCTTCCTCTTCTTCTCTTTGCCGGTATGCCTCTTTCCCAACAACAAGACATTGCAATATTTGCATATACTACAACTTACAACGACAAGCATTGTAGCTGTTGCAATAGTTGCACATACTACAACGACAAGCATTGTAGCTATTGCAATAGTTGCTCATACTACAACGACAAGCATTGTAGCCGTTGCAATAGTTGCACATACTACAACGACAAGCATTGTAGCTATTGCAATAGTTGCTCGTACTACAATGACAAGCATTGTAGCCGTTGCAATAGTTGCTCATACTACAACGACAAGCATTGTAGCTATTGCAATAGTTGCTCGTACTACAATGACAAGCATTGTAGCCGTTGCAATAGTTGCTCATATTCACAAAGAAAATATGCTAAACATTGAACATGATAACATTAATGTCTTTATTAAAAAAACGATAAAGCCAAAAGATTGACTTGATTGCCCCGGGTTTTTACCCCATATGGCTCGGTCCTTCCCAGAAATGGCACGTCACCTGCAAAGACTGGGTTTCACCCCATATGGTTCGGTCCTTCTCCACAGAAATGGCACGCCACCTGCGAAAATATATTGCACAAAGCACAAACTCTGCAGTGGCTCTGGAAAAAATGCACTTGTTATCAGAGCGACACAGTCCTGGTTCGGATCCATACCTTTGGAAAGCACAGCAAAGGATTAACACTAGCCACAGAGTTATATAAACATTGATATATGTGCTACTAGTGTAAGATATAATGACATTCGCTAGAGACGCTAGTCAATTTTTCCATCGACAAACATCAATTAAAGAAAGTCTTTACATACCTAGAAGAGTTTTTTCAGCAAATGGACAAATAACTAACTAAATCCAACATGGATGCAATAAAGCAAATCAAGTCATAGGATAAATGGCACCAATTTTGAAATGTAAACATGTCACAGTGAACACTAAAAGAGCATTGTACAACACAATCTTTCTCCAAACATTATGCCCAGGTTTGGCATTGATAGTTGTATAAGGGTTGAATGTTTGGACATATCATGTCATTCTCTAGCATTTTGATCTGTAGCATAAAGTTGATAGCACACAGCTGTGGTACATATTAATCTTCGTTCTGATGTTGTATTAGGCTGATTTGTAGACCATCTGAAGGCACTTCATGCCTTCTTCTTCACCTTTCAACTCCAACGGAGCACAGGTCTTCAACAAACTTCTTCCAGCTCTTCCTCTCTCCTGTCATCCCTTCCAACTCTTTCCATGTTTTACCTATCCTTTTACTATCAGTCTCCAGCTTTCTTCTCCAGGTCTGCCTAGGCCTTCCCCTACTCCTCTTTCCCTGGGGTTGCAAAACTGTGCCTGTCTTGTAATGCTTCCAGTCGGTCTTCTCAATGTATGTCCTATCAATCGCTCAGCTCTCTTCCATAGTTCTTTCTCCCCAGGTATCTGCTTAGTTCTTTCTCTTACCACTGCCTTGCAGTTAGATTGGGGACAATCAAAGGCTAGCGGAGCAAACCGTACACAAAACTGGACTGCAGGCAAACCAAGTAGTCCAAAAAAAGACTGTAACCTGGGCAGATGACGCTCAACAACCCGGGAGGAAGGTTGTCTAAGGGTAGCTACCTTAATAGAAAATAGCAACCTGCTGCCTTGCAGGTCGGCTGGGACAGCCAAAGGCTGACAGAGAGCGAACCCAGTAAACGCGGGCTAAAACCAGATACATCGCCAAAGAATAAGCACCAGAGCTCCAAATGGCGCTAAAGATGTGACAAAACAGACCAATGCTGCATGAATTAGATTTCCACATGAATGAGATTTATGGGAAATCTGGTACATCGGTCTGGGCGGTGATCGCGAGAAGTTCTTTCTCCGAGTTCGCAATCTTATCATACGATTTCAGTCCCTCTATTCTATGTAAATATCTATTTATGAAGGTCTGTAGTTTTCTGGTGGTTACTTCATGCCTTACTCAGTCTTAATCTCAGATCCAGCTTCTCCTGTGTGGCAGATAACACTTCCAAGATATGTGAAAGCAGTTTATATCTACTGAGTGTATTCTTCAATTATTTGTGATAATAATTAGGAAAGAAGAGAAATATAAATCATAAAAATACAGATAATTATCATTCCTTGCAGGGACATACGTCTTTCCTGTTGCAACATATGGTTATGCAACATGGACATTAACACCGGCATTAACTCTTAGTGAACCAGGGCAAAACTCATGTTTTTACAAGCCATTTGTTTTTAGAATAAAAAACGTCCTTTAGTGTGGCTCCTGGTAAAAAACGCCCTTTAGTGTGGCTCCTGGTAAAAGCGTCAACCCAAAGCCATGTAGTGTGATATTTGATCCACAAGAAGTTAAGGAACAAAATCAGTGTTCAAAATAATGTGATACTGAAAGATTCTTAAAACTCCCTGGACGGAGATGAGAAAAAAAAATGACGTACTACATGACTTACATATTGGAGGAATTGGCTCATAAACAACATCATCTCCCGAATGATGAAGTATTTTAGCGACATCAAACGACACGGTGGATAGTGGTTTGGCGAGAACAGTAACGGAAGGCATGGTTCCTGTGGGCAGAGACAGGGGAAGCCCAGGACGAAGATGCCAGCAGGACATTAAAGAAACCTATGTTAGAAGAGACAGGAGAACTTGTTAGAAGCAGAGTTTATCAGGCAGGCTGTGATGAAAGTGTTGTTCTGCAAGGGACATAACTGATGATGAGCAGGACATTTGGCTACTGAGCTAAATGACATGCAACTGATGAGCAGGGACATTTGGCTACTGAGCTAAAATGACATAACTGATTAGCTATTTAATTGAAAAACTGGGTTGTGGTTGAATTAAATTCATGTCCTGTTTTCCCATTGCAGGTCTATATACAAATTAAACTGCAGTTTTCTTAATTATTAACAGATTTTTATGAGTAATATATCATTTTGTAGGTAAATGAATTCTCTTTAAAATAGATCTAAAAGAAATACACAGTAGCGCTCCAAGCCACTTGTGGGAGTCAATCAGTTAAAGGTAGCTGCTGAGCACATGATGAAGAGGAGAAACCTGATTAGATATATGAGGATAATGAATCATGTTCATGTTACTATGACAACAGTCTTAGAACTATTCAATTTGTTAAAGATCAATTAAATTTATATTTACAAATACTACAACAATTAATGAATCTTATACATAAACAAGACAAATAAAATGCATTGGAAAAAAAAGCAAAAATTGCATTGCAGATTGCATTGCATACTGATGTCAAGTCCAATGCATCATTTGTATATTGTAGGTTAATTAACTAAATAAATGTGACTACACTCTCTGCAGGCACATGTTTAGTGTTGATGTTATTTCTACACATTGTGAAATGTGCAGGTCTATGTATGAAGTGTGTAGGCCTATGCATGATGTGTTTAGGCCTATGCATGAAGTGTGTAGGCTTATGCATGAAGTGTGTAGTCCTATGCATGAAGTGTGTAGTCCTATGCATGAAGTGTGTAGTCCTATGCATGAAGTGTGTAGTCCTATGCATGATGTGTTTAGGCCTATGCATGAAGTGTGTAGGCTTATGCATGAAGTGTGTAGGTCTATGCATGAAGCATGTAGGTCTATGCATGAAGTGTGAGTCTATGCATGAAGCATGTAGGTCTATGCATGAAGTGTGTATGCCTATGCAAGTTGACAATTTCTGTAAGTGGAATGATTATACACACGTCTTATTCATTTATTCATGCAAGGATTCTTGCTGATGCATGTGAAAGAAAAAAAAAGGGATATGTCCCAGATTTCTACAGTCTCAAGAATGCATCTTCGTTAATACCCAACTAAAAATAACTGTCTTTACTGTGTGTAATACCGCTTTTAGCGTGGCGTAAATCGCAGCAAAATGTTCTTTATGTCCCCAACAGAAAAAACTCATTGAACCCGGGTCTCACAAATGGGAGCCTGCACTCTAATACATTAGGGTAGATACTCCATTGATCATGTGATCATCATGAATAATGTGGTCATGAACAAAGCCTACTAGTACATCATCCCGATCTTGATCAAATGTGATTACTATATGAACTTTTTAAGTATCTTATCCTCCGAGGTATGTCCAAGTATCTTATCCTCCCATGTATGCCCAAGTATATTATCCTCCCATGTATGCCAAGTATCTATCCTCCCATATGCCCAAGTATCATTATCCTCCCATGTATGCCCAAGTATCAATCCTCCCATGTATGCCCAAGTATCATATCCTCCTATGTATGCCAAGTATCATATCCTCGAGGTATGCCCAAGTATCTTATCCTCCCATGTATGCCAAGTATCTTATCCTCCCATGTATGCCAAGTATCATATCCTCCATGTATGCCCAAGTATCACCTCCATGATGTCAAGTATCTATATCCTCCCATGTATCCAATGATCTTATCCTCCCATGTATGCCCAAGTATCTATCCTCCCATGTATGCCCAAGTATCTATCCTCCATGTATGCCCAAGTATCATATCCTCCATGTATGCCCAAGTATCTTATCCTCCCATGTATGCCCAAGTATCTTATCCTCCATGTATGCCCAAGTATCTTATCCTCCCATGTATGCCCAAGTATCTTTTCCTCCCATGTATGCCCAGTATCATTATCCTCCCATGTATGCCCAAGTATCTTATCCTCCCATGTATGCCCAAGTATCTATCCTCCCATGTATGCCCAAGTATCATATCCTCCCATGTATGCCCAAGTATCTAATCCTCCCATGTATGCCCAAGTATCATATCCTCCCATGTATGCCCAATATCATATCCTCCCATGTATGCCCAAGTATCATATCCTCCCAGGTATGCCCAAGTATCATATCCTCCCATGTATGCCCAAGTATCATATCCTCCCATGTATGCCCAAGTATCTTATCCTCCCAGGTATGCCAAGTATCTATCCTCCCATGTATGCCCAAGTATCATATCCTCCCATGTATGCCCAAATATCTTATCCTCCCATGTATGCCCAAGTATCATATCCTCCCAGGTATGCCAAGTATCATATCCTCCCATGTATGCCCAAATATCTATCCTCCCATGTATGCCCAAGTATCATATCCTCCCATGTATGCCCAAGTATCATATCCTCCCATGTATGCCCAAGTATCATATCCTCCCATGTATGCCCAAGTATCTTATCCTCCAGGTATGCCAAGTATCATATCCTCCCAGTATGCCCAAGTATCATATCCTCCCAGTATGCCCAAGTATCATATCCTCCCATGTATGCCCAAGTATCTAATCCTCCCATGTATGCCCAAGTATCATATCCTCCCATGTATGCCCAAGTATCATATCCTCCCAGGTATGCCCAAGTATCATATCCTCCCAGGTATGCCCAAGTATCATATCCTCCCATGTATGCCCAAGTATCATATCCTCCCAGGTATGCCCAAGTATCATATCCTCCCAGGTATGCCCAAGTATCATATCCTCCCAGGTATGCCCAAGTATCATATCCTCCCATGTATGCCCAAGTATCATATCCTCCAAGGTATGCCCAAGTATCATATCCTCCCATGTATGCCCAATTATCATATCCTCCCATGTATGCCCAAGTATCATATCCTCCCATGTATGCCCAAGTATCTAATCCTCCCATGTATGCCCAAGTATCATATCCTCCCATGTATGCCCAAGTATCATATCCTCCCAGGGTATGCCCAAGTATACATTATCCTCCCAGGTATGCCCAAGTATCATATCCTCCCAGGTATGCCCAAGTATCATATCCTCCCATGTATGCCCAAGTATATTATCCTCCCATGTATGCCCAAGTAACATATCCTCCATGTATGCCCAAGTATCTTATCCTCCCATGTATGCCCAAGTATCCTATCCTCCCATGTATGCCAAGTACATATCCTCCCATGTATGCCCAAGTACATATCCTCCCATGTATGCCCAAGTAACATATCCTCCCATGTATGCCCAAGTATCATATCCTCCCATGTATGCCCAAGTATCATATCCTCCCATGTATGCCCAAGTATCATATCCTCCAAGGTATGCCCAAGTATCATATCCTCCCATGTATGCCCAAGTATCATATCCTCCCATGTATGCCCAAGTATCATATCCTCCCATGTATGCCCAAGTATCATATCCTCCAGTATGCCCAATATCTATCCTCCCATGTATGCCCAAGTATCATATCCTCCCATGTATGCCCAAGAAACATATCCTCCCAGGTATGCCCAAGTATCATATCCTCCCATGTATGCCCAAGTAACATATCCTCCCATGTATGCCCAAGTAACATATCCTCCCATGTATGCCCAAGTAACATATCCTCCCATGTATGCCCAAGTATCTTATCCTCCCATGTATGCCCAAGTATCTATCCTCCCATGTATGCCCAAGTATCATATCCTCCCAGGTATGCCCAAGTATCATATCCTCCCATGTATGCCCAAGTATCATATCCTCCCAGGTATGCCCAAGTATCATATCCTCCCAGGTATGCCCAAGTAACATATCCTCCCAGTATGCCCAAGTACATATCCTCCCATGTATGCCCAAGTATCATATCCTCCCATGTATGCCCAAGTAACATATCCTCCCATGTATGCCCAAGTAACATATCCTCCCATGTATGCCCAAGTATCATATCCTCCCAGGTATGCCCAAGAAATCATATCCTCCCAGTATGCCCAAGTACATATCCTCCCATGATATGCCAAGTATCATATCCTCCCAGTATGCCCAAGTATCATATCCTCCCATGTATGCCCAAGTAACATATCCTCCCATGTATGCCCAAGTATCATATCCTCCCAGGTATGCCCAAGTATCATATCCTCCCAGGTATGCCCAAGTATCTTATCCTCCCAGGTATGCCCAAGTATCTTATCCTCCCAGGTATGCCCAAGTAACATATCCTCCCAGGTATGCCCAAGTACTATCCTCCCATGTATGCCCAAGTATCATATCCTCCCAGGTATGCCCAAGTATCTTATCCTCCCATGTATGCCCAAGTATCATATCCTCCCAGGTATGCCCAAGTAACATATCCTCCCAGGTATGCCCAAGTATCTTATCCTCCCAGGTATCCCAATACATATCCTCAGTATGCCCAAGTATCATATCCTCCCAGGTATGCCCAAGTAACATATCCTCCCAGTATGCCCAAGTATCATATCCTCCCATGTATGCCCAAGTATCATATCCTCCCAGGTATGCCCAAGTATCATATCCTCCCAGGTATGCCCAAGTAACATATCCTCCCAGGTATGCCCAAGTACATATCCTCCCAGGTATGCCAAGTAACATATCCTCCCATGTATGCCCAAGTATCATATCCTCCCAGGTATGCCCAAGTAACATATCCTCCATGATGCCCAAGTATCTATCCTCCATGTATGCCCAAGTATAAGACCTAATACCTTCCATGTATGCCCAAGTATCTTATCCTCCCATGTATGCCCAAGTAACATATCCTCCCATGTATGCCCAAGTATCTTATCCTCCCATGTATGCCCAAGTATCGTATCCTCCCATGTATGCCCAAGTATCATATCCTCCCAGGTATGCCTAAGTAACCTAGGAAATCTTCCAAAAACAGATTATTCTAGGCAAACATAGATAATGAACAGTGAAATAAAAGGACCTAAAACCGAAGGATTGACTTCATTGCATCGGGTTTTACCCAATATGGCTCTGATCCTCTCCAGAAATGGACGCCACCTGTCAAGAATTTTGCAAAAAGCACAAATCTGTAGCTTCTGCAACAATCCTAGGCTTCTCTTTAAAAGTACACTGATGAGCAGAACAGCGCTGTCCGAATTCAAATCCACAACCTTGGTACAAAGGCAAAGCATGACCACTTAACACAGTGACCCCTAGCGTAAAATAATCAGCTTAACTTAGTGGACCAGGGTAAAAGCCATTATAGAGTAAAAATGCCACTTAGTGTGGCTCCTAGTCCTAAGGAGTTAAACATCCAAACAAAATAAATGGTCAAATGCTATAAACAACTATATACAAAGCATATGTAACAATATATTATCAAAATAATAGTATTTACATCAAATTAATATAATATATTTCATCAAAAATTCTCAGAAAATTCTAGAAATTGTAAAATAATCTATTATCTTAATTCGAAGACATACTTTACTTATATCAACATCTTCTTCGAACACTCCACATCGACCATGTGTTAAACCACTCTTTGTGATGTGTATGTGATCTGAGCCTAAGAGCGATTGTACCTTGTGCCAGTTATGCACCTACAAGTAGGCCAGCATCCATTCATCCAATTTCTGTAACACTTTTTTTACTAGGGTAGTTTCCTATGCCTCTACCTAGTCACCTCTTACGACATGTCTTGTAGGTGACAGTCTTACTATTCATTGCTCCCCTTGAGAGCCCCAACAACAAAAAGGCACTAAACAACTTCTAAAATGAAGTGCATCTTAGAATCAAGGGTATCTTCTTTTTCTTTGCGATCGGTTTCGTATGCTCGTCTAAACCATGAGATGGGTTGCCTCTATGAAGCTGCAGGTCAGGTGGAGTTCCTCGAGAGTTCCCCATAGCTTGCTGTGTAAGCTTCGTTCTTGAGGCCATGGTTTCATTCAGTTGGTGTATAGTATGATGGATATGACTGCAGGATGTGCTTTGGAGTCTGATGGTATCTACTAATTACAGTTTTTCTTTAGATGTTTCCCTCTGCCTGCACACACACACATATCATCAAATGATTTGTCTATGCATGAAGACTCCTGCCTACATGTATGATTGTTATCCTAGACCTGCACACCCCAACACAACATCAAATGTTTGTCTAGCATGAAGACTCCTGCCTCCATGATGATTGTTATCTTAGACCTGCACACACACAAACATCAAATGTTTTGTCTACGCATGAAGACTCCTGCCTCCATGTATGATTGTTATCCTGAGACCTGACACACACAAACATCATCAAATGATTTGTCTCGAAACCCCTGCCTCCATGCATGATTTTATCCTAGACGCAACACACACATCATCAAATGTTTTGATATAGAAGAAACTCCTGCCTCCATGTAGTGATTGTTAGTCCTAGACCTGCACAAACATCATCTTCAATATTTGTCTATGCATAAGACTCCTGTCTCCATGTATGATTGTTATCCTAGACCTGCACACACACATCATCAAATGCTCTGTCTATATATGAAGACTCCTGTCTCCATGCATGATTGTTATCCTAGACCTGCACACACACATCATCAAATGCTTTGTATACGCATGAAGACTCCTGCCTCCATGTATGATTGTTATCCTAGACCTGCACACACACATCATCAAATGATTTGTCTATGCATGAAGACCCCTGCCTCCATGTATGATTGTTATCCTAAACCTGCACACACACATCATCAAATGCTCTGTCTATATATGAAGACTCCTGTCTCCATGTATGATTGTTATCCTAGACCTGCACACACACAAACATCATCAAATGTTTTGTCTATGCATGAAGACCCCTGCCTCCATGTATGATTGTTATCCTAGACCTGCACACACACATCATCAAATGCTTTGTCTACGCATGAAGACACCTGCCTCCATGCATGATTGTTATCCTAGACCTGCACACACACATCATCAAATGCTTTGTCTACGCATGAAGACCCCTGCCTCCATGCATGATTGTTATGGTTCTTGTTAAAGTATGATTGAATAAGCATCAGCAAAATCTCATCATAAAAAGGGAATACACTATTTTCAAATCTAGTATGTGCAAAACATTTAAATTCCCTCAAGCATATTGTTTATATAATCATACAATAGTCTTTTGGAAATATAGAAGAAACTCATGGTATCCCTCGCAAGTAGTTGAAAAATAAAAATTAGTTCCTTTAGAAATACAAAAGAAATTCATATCTCCCTCAAGTATTTTTCTCTCTCAATAATTAGTTCCTTCAGAAATACAGAATAAATTCATGGTATCTCCTTCAAGTATTTAGAAGAAAAAAATAAACATACATTAGTTCCTACAGAAATACAGAAAACCTGCATGGTATCTCCCTCCAGTATTTTTTTTTTAAAATAAGCATCCAATAGTTTCAATAGACATAATAAAAACCTGTACAAGTTCTCTGGCAAGTATCTTTCTCAAGTAAGTTTTCAAATGAACATGCTACACTAGCGTTCCTTTAGACATACAGAAACTCTTTAAAATTCTACCTCAAGTATGTTTATTTTAAACGCACATTAATTCCTTCAGATGAGCAGAAAACCTGCCTGTGATCTCCCTTAAGCATGATTGTTTCTAAATACACATTAGTTCCTTCATACATACAGAGAACTTCACAATAAATTACCTTCAAATATGTTTTTAAGAAACACAGTTTATTCAGATGTACAAAAGTTCTGTACAAGATCTCCCTTATATGTTCCTATAAAAAAAACCATTAGTATGGTTTTTTTAAAAAACATATAAGGGAGATAGATACAGAACTTTAGTTCCTTTAGAAGTACAAAATCCTGTGCTAAATCTTCCTCAAATATATTGTTTAACTCTTTCCACGCAGAGTAATTTCCTCAGTTTTTAAAGTTAATTCAAGGAAGGAAAAAAAATGTAAAAAAACACAAAAACTTATCGTCAACAAATAAACATGTATATATCTTATTATATACTAAATTGAAGAAAACTGGACAACCCAATAGAATAACAAGGTTAAAAAGTAGTAGAAGTAAAACAGTAGAAGTAAAACTAGAAAGACTTCTTATAAGGAAAGCAACTCTATGGTGCAGTGTACAGCTAATGGAGTTCAAAAGACTTCCGCTGTGGCGCAGTGTGCGGCAAAAAGTGTGGAAAGAGTTAAAAACACTTTAGTTCCTTCATGTGTACAAAAAATCTTACACTAAATCTCCATCAAAAATTTTGTTTAAAAAACCACACTTTAGTTCCTTCAGAAGTTCAAAAATCCTACACTAAATCTCCCATATATTGTTACAAAAAACACATTATTTCCTTTAGAAGTACAAAAAAACCAGCACTAACTCTCCCTTAAATATATTGTTTTAAAAAAACCATATTCGTTCCTTTAGAAGCACAGAAAACTGTAAGAGACCACAAAGTATGTTTTAAAACAGACACAGTTCCCTTAGTATTACATAGTCAACCCTACACAAAATTTCCCCACAAATAATAGTTCCTTCAGAAGAACATCAAACCTGGATGAGAGCTCCCTCACATAAAGTAATGTATAAAAGATAAACAAGTCTTTCTGTAGTATAGTTTATATTAAAAAAAACAAAATAAACATTGAATTAATTTCTGTGATAGTGTAGAATATAAGTGTAGAACAATTTGTAGGCAGATGATTATAGTAGCCATTTATCCCTGATCTCAAGGTAGGTGAGATCAAGTTCCTAGTCCTATCGGAGACGGACGATAAAACATAGTTATGTGTTCAATTTTAACGTGTAAAAAACCCTTGGCAGTTCAAAATCGAGAAGAGCAAGCTGGAAAGCCGTTGCCATGACAAAATTAATTAGAAAATATTAAAAACAGCATTCCCACACAAATATCTTCACCATCTTCAAAATTACATCAGGGACCCTCTCCGGGTCTACAGAGTTTATGCACTGCAGCTTAGATCTTCCTGTGTAAGAAAGAGATCAGAGCACACATGGTTACTCAAAAAAGTGCAATGATGATGGCCCAAATCAATCAATGAAAATATACAGATATTAAACAAACATATACTATAAATTTATGATGCTCTCATGATGGCAAAAATTGAGATGTTTTGCATGTATAGTATGAACTTATGATGACTCCATCTGCAAAAAAAGATGGAAACTACGTGTTGCATATAGTTCCATGTGGAAATACATTGATATAGTTCCATGTGTGGGGAAAACTATACATTGATATAGTTCCATGTGTGAGGGAAAACTATACATTGATACAGTTCCATATGTGAGGGAAAAACTATACATTGGATATAGTTCCATGTGTGAGGGAAAACATACATTGGATACAGTTCCATGGTAGGAAAATATACATTGGATACAGTTCCATGTGTGAGGGAGAAAAACTATGTGCTGTATATATATATCCACAACAAAACAAACAAAACCTAAATAAAAACACCACTAGATACCATTTCACAAGATGAAAAAAAAACTACCCATGGATAAGGAAGGTATTCTCTCTATCAACAAGAAATCTGATTGTCATTGAAACACAAACATACAAATACATCTGAACAAAAAGTTATCTAATTCACATCTTATATTACATTTGTTTTTACAGCAAAGGCAGTTACATGACAAAAGCAACAAATACATTTCAAATTTATATACAAGATAAATGTACATTATATTATAATCAAAAACTGCAGTTAAATAGAAGTTGTGCTCTTTCATGATGATTCCTAAGCTGTACATCTCAGTTTACACGAGATAGTAAAATTACTCAGATTTGAGAAGTATTGGGGTCAAAGGGCAAGAACTGAAGTGCCACTAGATCATTGAAGAGAAGTATTGTTTCAAACTGGACAAAGAGAAGCTATTCTTATTCTTCAAACGCTCCATATCGACCACTTGTTAACCACTCGTGTGATTTGTATGTGATATGAGCCTGATAGCGACTGTACGTTGTGCCAGTTGTGCGTCTACAAGTAGACCAGCACATCCGATTTCTACGCCGCTTTTTATTTACTAGGGTAGCATCCCTAGGACCTACATCAGTCGCCTCTTACGACATGCATTGTAGGTTGAAGTGGTAATATTCTTTGCTTCCCTTGCGGGCCCCAGCACTACATGAGTGAAGAGAAGCTATAACTTCATTCACAAATAGTATACGCCAACTGACAAAAAGAAGTTATAGCTGAACTAACAAAGAGAATCTTCATCTAGATTCACAAAGAGATACTATACTTTATAATTACAAAGAGAATCTTCATCTAGATTCACAAAGAGATACTATACTTTATAATTACAAAGAGAATATACTCAAAATTAATGTTGGATTCAGATCTGCATAAACTAACAATTTGCAAACTTTTCACACAATGAAATAAAAAAAGTTGTATTTCATTTTCATAAGCAAATTTCATGTAGCAACATTGGATTCTGACAATAAATTTACATTTCAATGTCTGTGAAATCTTGTTAGAATTTTTGTTCACCATGAAAGCATACAGCAACCTTGTGATGAAAACAAATGTTTAAGTTTGAAAACAAGTACAGTATTATAGAATCATCATGTACTTGTCTTTTTTAACTTTACAGATAGTATTCTGATCATTATACATTTATTGAACCACTTGACTACACCAGCACTCTAACTACATGACTACACCAGCACTCTAACCACTTGACTACACCAGCACTCTAACCGCTCACAGACTTACACTTCCAGCACTCTAACCACTTGACTACATCAGCACTCTAACCACTTTACATCAGCACTCTAACCACTTGACTACACCAGCACTCTAACCACTTTACATCAGCACTCTAACCACTTGACTACATCAGCACTCTAACCACTTGACTACATCAACAACCTACCACTTTACACCATCGAACCACCACTTGACTGCACCAATGACCTACCAACAGACTACACCATCGATCCACCACTTGACTGCACCAATGACCTACCAACAGACTACACCATCGATCCACCACTTGACTACACCAGTGACCTAACCACTTGACTATATCAACGACCTACCGTTTTATACCATCATTCTACCACCTGACTACACCAGCACTCTAACCACTTGACTACACCTGCGCTCCTGTTTAACATTACAGACCACATATATCTTTCCATGCTGAATACATCCTCTGATCAACACCACATGTACTAATGAACTTAACCTGTATTACTTACATAACATCCATTCATTCCAATTGTGCGTAATTTTTTGCATGTGCAGTGATCATGTGCAAAGCACAACTATTTGTAAGGTCCCTGGCTGAGATTATCCAACCAGAGCGGCTGAGATTATCCAACCAGAGCGGCTGAGATTATCCAACCAGAGCGGCTGAGATTATCCAACCAGAGCGGCTGAGATTATCCAACCAGAGCGACAGTAATTATCCAACCAGGGCAGCTGAGATTATCAAACCAGAAAGGTTAAGATTATCCAACCAAAGCGGCTGAGATTATCCAACCAGAGCGGATGAGATTATCAAACCAGAGCGGCAGTGATTATCCAACCAAAGCGGCTGAGATTATCCAACCAGAGCGGTTGAGATTATCAAACCAGAGTGGCGGTGATTGTCCAACCAAAGGGGCTGAGATTATCAAACCAGAGCAGATGAGATTATCCAACCAAAGGGGCTGAGATTATCAAACCAGAGCAGCTGAGATTATCAAACCAGAGCGGTAGTGATTATCCAACCAGAGCAGCTGAGATATTTAAACCAGAGCGGCAGTGATTATCCAACCAGAGCGGCTGAGATTATCCAACCAAAGCGGCTGAGATTATCCAACCAAAGCGGCTGAGATTATCCAACCAGAGCGGCTGAATTATCAAACCAGAGCGGCAGTGATTATCCAACCAAAGCGGCTGAAATTATCCAACCAGAGCGGCAGTGATTTCACACAAACAGAAAATACTAATATCAATGCTATACAAAATATTCAATAAACACTGATAATTGTATGTATTATAAGAATAAAAAAAACTGCATAGAATTTCAATGCAAGAGACAGATTAATTTGATAAGCATTACTCATAATAATCATTTATAGAATAATCACATGACAACTTCACTATTTCCATGCTTTTCGCTGCACACTGCGCAATTCTGTTGAACTGCCAATCACTGTACACTGCGCAATTCCGTTGAATGGCCATTTGCCGTACACTGCACAATTTTGAATCTCACCATCCTTATCTGAAGACTAGTGTTCTTGTAACCGCTGATAGACAACGGAACTAGAAACAAAGATTTCTTTCTTCACTGTCTTGAGCATTTATCTATATAGTTTCTCAGTGTTTTGTACGTTTGATATGTGTCTCTGCAGTCGGGTATGTGTACTGATGGTACTGTTGAGGATCCAAGAAAAACTCGACCGTTGGTTCAATAGACTCGCCACTGCTATTACGGCTTCTGGTACGAGCGATTTCTGAGAAAAACGGGAGCTCATCCATGTTTGCGGTGAGTTCACGATCAGAGCTGCTACTTCCGGGGGCTCTTCGATTGGATGATCCTGAGGGTTGCGGCTTCTCACAGCGGCAAAACTACCGTCGGGTACATAATCCCAGTGTCTCATCCAGGAAGATGATGACAGATTTCGGCTACGAGCTCCCAATTCTAAGCCTGGAAACTCTGTGTCCTGGAAAGCTGATTTAAGAGAAGAAGTTGAAGGGTTTCTCTGACGTTGTGTCAGGTCATAAGGAGGAGGCTCCACATCTGAGAGAGCTCAAGCCGAGAGATGATGACAGATTACGATGTCTTGTATGCTCTTGAAGAGGAACAAATGTATCTCCATCGGAAGTGCTTCTGGACGAAACAGGTTTCATCTCCGATGAAGGATACCTGTGTCTCACAGAGTCGTACTGAGGTATGCCTAGCTCTGTTTGACTATTAGGCCTGGTATGACTACTCATGCTGGAGGACACAAAGGGATCTCTAATATCCCGAATGTAACTTTCAGAAGGTGAATAATTATCAGTGTTAATGTTCCTGGCATACAAATGACCAGCTACAGAGCCTCTCAAACTACCATCTGTATAAGAAACATCCGACTCCATAATAAGCTGTATTACTTTATTCTGTATCCCTTCATCTTGTCTAAACTGTTCAGAACCTGGCAGAGGTGAACAATTTAATATTCCAGCAACAGTTGATGATGTGTGTCTTTTCCTTGGAGGCATCACACAATCACCATCAGCAAGGTATATCATCTGGCTGCTTCCAACGGATGGCGATGAGTGATATATTTTATCTATCTTCTCGTTCTCCGTCAAGATTAAACCCTTTTGTTTATCAGATGATGAGAGCTGCCTTTGTTTTTGTTGTTCCTTTTCTTTCATCTCTGCTTTAGCCACTTCTATTTTTAGATATTGGTTTTCACCTTTAAGATCCTTAATTTCCTTTCTCAGACAGGAATACGATACCAAAGAAGTATCAAGAGTGTCTAAAAATGTGGGAGATGCTAATTTACTAACAGAACTAGGTTGCGATCTGTACTCCAATTCTTTGTTGGCTTGGATTTCTGTGTTCATGTTAGAGATCCCATCAAATTTTTTGTCCATATAAACGATCAAATTTTGAGGGCTTTCGATTTGACTTTCTTTCAAATCTTCATTTCTGGAATCTGTTAAAATATGAACACGCCCTTTCTTCATTTGACGAGCCAGTTCGAAATTGGTTTCTAACATTTTTTGTCTAAGCAGCGGTGATTCTGATGGTTGTCTTTCCATATTCTCGGCTGAAGATACATTACTGGTAGATATGGGTTCCAACCTGGTTTGCTGGGAAAAATCTTGGACTTCCTCTAAACGATCTGAAGAGCAACTCGTTTCGTTTGTGCTCAGATCATGACCAATAAACTGTGTGCTTTTAATTGAGGGTGAATTGACCTCCGTCCAAAGCTGGTCAAGTTGAGCTTGGTTCATTCTCTGTCTAGACAGTTTGATATAGCCGTGAGTTGAAAGTATATTAAATGAGCTTTGCTGGTCAAATTCAGAATCCCTATCGTGGTTCCCAGCGACACTGTCTGAGAATGAAGGAGCTGGTTCTTTCTTATCTGTCATGTAATGTTTTCTATCCATCATATGAATTCCATGATTGGAAGCTGTGCTGAATTGACATTCTTCATCATGACAATGTTGTCTTTTTCTGGTGATTTCCCGAATACTGCCTTCAGTTTTACTACGGTCATCATATTGGTTGCTCATGTCCATAAGCCTTCCATCGACACAGTTTGGTCAGAGGGTCTCCATGTACTCTGAGGGTTGTAAAGATGACGAGTTTCAGGATTCTCACTGCCGCATATGGACACGTCCGAATTACATGACACATATACACTTTGAAATGAGTACTGATTTTCATCAACATGTCTGAACGTCTGAACACGACCAATATCTTCATCTTCTCTTTGTTTTGACCCCTGTTCATAATCTTCCAAAGGAGTCACTGATGCCCTAGGATTTACTGTTGGAAGATGATACAACCCTACCCTATGAGCATCTCTTCCATGATGGTCTCCAGCTTCCAAATCTGAAGGTCTATCATTCTCTCTCTGCAGATAGGTCAAAGTTGAACTCTTAGCAGTTAAATCTTTAAGAGTGGTTGGTGGAGTTTCTGCTCGCATAAGAGATGATTCAATGTGATCTGAAGAACAAGCCCTCTGTTTAATTTCTTTAATGTCTGTATGAAGTTGATCATCAACATAGGAATGTCTTCCGTATAAGACCTGGTCTTCTTCTAACTTTGGGTGTTTTCCAGGGAGGTAATGGGTAAATTCCATTGGATACTGAATACCAGTCAAATCTTGGTGACTTCTCGTCATGTGTACATCCTGAGCATAGTTAGAAGACACCCCACTAGGCAACACCGCATCGATATGTGAACTGACTGTGATGGATTGTCCATACTCAGATGCTGATTTGCTGGTTACTACATCAGAAAATTGTACCTTCTTACTGAATTTATCATGGTCCTTCTTATGTTTCAACTTTTTGAGATTTCGCCAGCTCTGATGAACACTTCCTGAAATATGAGCAGAAGGATATGATTTGCTTGTATGTTGCTCTGCTGCGTGTCTACTTGTGTACGGAGTAGCACCGCTTACAAGTGATTTGATGTTAGCCTTAGAATTATTTAAATGTGACAAATTGTCTGTAGACTGGGAAAGATTAGTACTAGTAGTATTAATATCATAAGAATCTGTAGACTTTCTATGCCCAGTGTTGGCTAATGTAAATTTCTGTGACTTCAGGCCAGAAAAAACAGGAGGTGGTGATGTTTCGTCACCATCAGAAAACTTGTAAATGTCTTCTATGACTCTGTTGACTCTGGTCATGTCTTTAGTAGCTATTTCATAACGAGGTGGTTGATTATAAGCTGGCGGTTCTTTATGTAAAACACTTTTAGAATCTAAAGTAATTTTATTGTCTGCATCAAAGCCATGTTTAAGATGCCTGTCTCTTCTATCCGTGAAATATTGCTCTTCTAGTCGTCCTAATGAAGTGTGACAGTCAAGTGCATTTCTTCCACTAACAAGTGGATGATCATCACAGCTTATTCTCCGTTCCACATTTGCTTGATTTTCAGAATGCAACGGTAATTTGCTGACAGATTCCGATGAGAAGTAGGAAGGAGCACTGTCACTGATGGTGTGAAAGAGAATATTAGCTAAAAGTGGGTTCTGAGATGGTAAGAGGTTTTTCCTAGTGTCACAACTTGCTTCACTGACTGAGCCCATATCATCAGAGTTTACGAATCCAGACTTTCCTTGTAAAATATGAACCGTGGGTTGGGTTTTAAAAACAGGCAACTGATCTCTCTGTTGGGAGCTTGTTTTTGGTGGTGGATGACAACTTATTTGTGGAACGGCACTAGAAGGTCTAGAATTGTACACAGGATTGTCTTCGAAACCGACATAAACAGAACTGCTAGGCAGTTTCAGCTGGTAATTATTATTATGACCTGTTAACTGATCGTAAGAAAATGGTTGCTTATTGTTCATCAACTGTAAAAGTTGGGGCGATTTTAATGACAAATGATTCTGTTCAGTAGAGATCTGTGCAGGATTTTGGCTTAACTGTAAACCAGGTTTCAGTGATATGTTGGACTGTACATTAATGCCTTCACTTGCAGGTGATTTTTCATTCAACAAAAGCAACTTCTTGAAGGCTCCGGAACTTTTAACCACCTCCTTACTCTGAGACTCTTCAGGAAGTTGAAGCTTATGAGATTCCTGAATCCTATCTTCATTGGCTACGTTTTTAATAGACATGCTCTTGAATTTAAGTTTCTCAACCGTTGATGATTCTGTAGTCTGAGGTTTTTGTGCCAGAAAATCAATTACTTTTGATTTGTCTTTGTAAGAATCACTGGCCACCTGTGGCTGGCCAATCAGTTGAAGATGAGTGTCACTTTTAAGAATGTCTTGTACACGTTTATGTTTTAAATCAGAACCCTGGCAAATGGTAGTGGAGATTGTTCTAAAGGCTGTATCTGAAGAGGACTGTCCCTTACTAGACACAATGGCATCTATCCCTTGATTTCCAATTGCAGAATAATTAGCAGAAGTTTGACTCGATAGAACAAGTGACTGATTAAAGACATTCTGATTACCTGAAATAATGTTTGACTGAGAAAGGTTTCCAAGAAACGAACTAACATTTGCTGCTTTCTGTGCTGCAAGTGAAATTTTCTGTGGAACACTAGCTATCCTGATGTGACTGTCTACATAAGATGTGCATGGTGCTGGTATTACGGCAGCTGTAGGATACTGCACACTAGCCATCTTAGTGTGGCTCTCTATATAAGATGTGCATGGTGTGGGCATTATGGCAGTTGTAGAATTATGCACATTAGCAGTCTTGATGTGACTGTCTATGTAAGATGTGCATGGTGTGGGTGTTATGCAAGTTGTAGGATTCTGCACACTAGCCATCTTGGTGTGGCTCTCTACATAAGATGTGCATGGTGTGGATATTATGGCAGCTGTAGGATGCTGCACACTAGCGGTCTTGGTGTGGTTCTCTACATAAGATGTGCATGGTGTGGATATAAAGGCAGCTGTAGGATGCTGCACACTAGCCATCTTGGTGTGGTTCTCTACATAAGATGTGCATGGTGTGGGCATTGTGGCAGTTGTATAATTCTGCACACTAGCAGTCTTGATGTGACTGTCTATGTAAGATATGCATGGTGTGTGCGTTATGCCAGTTGTAGAATTCTGATCTACAACAGGTGCTGATGTACTCTGCTGATGTGTCGAAACATCATTACAGCTTCTAGCTACATACGTTTGTATTATATTTGGCTGTAATATAGTAAAACCAGCTGGTTGACTACAAGATATTTCTTTAGATGTTGAATTCTTGTCTGTGTTGCTGTTTAATTTTCCAAGCAATTGAAGGTTTTTCACAGTAATATTCCGAGTATTTGAATCGACTCTGGATTGACCTGTTGAGGTGTCCTTAACAAGAAGATTTGGTGTGCCGGCTGTTCCAGAAATCATGAGAGTTACTGAACCTGAAGTGTTACTCACAGGAACACTAGAAGAAGATAGTGCAGAGGCTTGTAGTTTTTCTTTATTCTTTAATAGGTCCATGACAGTTGATGGTCTTTTTCTTGGCTTGGGTTTGGAAGATTGTGGAGTCTCTATAAATTTGATTAAGTTGTCAACAGATCTGAAAGTCAAGCTTGGAGATGATGCTTCAGAAGTCGGTGCCTCCTTTAAGTAGCTTGTTTGCGAAGAGTTCTCTGATGACAGCCTTCTAGCGGTTTGGTTAGCAATGTTATTATCATGTACACCTGAACTAGAGCCTAATGACAATGATGAATATTTTGTACTTTGTACTCCTGGTGTTTTAACAGGTATAGAAGCTGAGGTGGTGCAGCTGGTTAGCTTGAGCAGACCTGAGCTCTGAGCCTTGGACATTATGGAAAGTGGGTTAGGATAAACATTGGTAACTGCTTGGCTTACAGCTGCTGTTGTAGCTGATGCGCTACTGATTTCATGATGAAACCGCAAGCGAGGTGATGAACTAGTCTGTGACTGGGACATGATAGTGATGTTTGGTGGGCCTACTGCATGAGTAGGAGTGTTGGTGGTTCGCAAAAAAGCCACTGTTGATGACGTTGGAGGGTGAATAACTATTCTGCCAGCTGGTGTCCTGACAACGGGTCCAGTGGGTAGTGCAGCCAAAGAAGTCAGCAATACAGATGGGAATGAAGTAGTTATAGGAACCTTGTGGCCAGTGAACACTGAAGTCACTGGTGAAGCTGATGTCACTGGTAAAGATGAAGAACTTGGATGAGATGGTAAAACAGAAACAGTTAGCTTTGATGGTAAACTAGTTGTCGATGTGGAGGATCTTGATTGGAGTTGAGAAATTCCCTCCGCGAGGTTACCTTGAGTTCCTACCACCGACAAAGTTTGCAATGCTGTGTTTATATAATTTGAAGTTGTTCCATGCGCAATCTGAGACATTATTTTGTCTCCTGCTTTAACAAGTGTTACTCCACTAAGCTTGCAGTCTGGCATAATTGCCACTGAATGTACTTGTGATTGTGTTGTGGACAAAGATTGTTGAAACTTCTGACTTGTAGATAATGATTCCTCAGCACTTGGACATCTGTTTCTACTTACAGTGATAATATTTAAAGGATCATCTGGGTGCTGTAAAAATGCCTTGGAAGACATGATACTTTGGTACAGGATGTCATTACTTCCAGCAAAAGTTTTAGAAACACAGTCAACTTCTGAGCTTTCCGCAGTATCAGCCTCCAAGGCGGTAATCAACATGAGATTTTCTGGAGTAATTTCAGTTTGATTTGTATATATACTTTCCCCTTCCTGCTTAACCTGGTCCCATTTTGGAAGAAAATGCTGATTTTCATTGAGTTTGTTATTTTGTTGAAACAAATTATGCTGCTGTGCAGTAATGACTGCATTGCCTTGATGGTCAGATTTGCGAATGTTTGAAAATAGCTGTCTCTGAAGTTCATCATACATCACAGATGACTGAGAATGTTCATTAAGTATCGAAAACAAACCCAAAACCTTCTCTTTGCTTAGAGCACTAGAAGAAGGTGACATGGGTGGACTGTCATCTGTTAAATCTATGACTTCCTTGCACTGCAAATACTGAACTGGCTCTACAACTGGTTTTGTGTCTCCATTTGTTGTGGAAATGTTTATTATACCCATTGAGAGTGCTGATGGCTGTGTTAGCCGGTGCAACAGCTCGTTTGTATTGACAGTAACATCAGATTGGGGAACAGGTAAGTTGAACGCTGAAAAGCTGTTCCTATCACAAGATGTCTGCATGTTGTGTGTAAAAGTGTTGGAATTAGCAATATGACTAGATGTCTGTGGGATACTTACTACTGATTTACCAACAACTTTGCCTTCTACGGACTTCGCTGATACATCCTCAATCTCACGTTTTGGCTGTGACAAGTAAACGGTTGTTTGTCCTACCAGAGAACAACTTTGCGAAGTGTTCAATCTCGCATCATAACTGTCAACAGTCTGAAATTTATTGTCTTTACACTCAGACTGAACAGCCTGCACAACTGGAAGACTTGTAGAAGATGTCATTATTAAATGACCTTGTCCATCTGCTGAATTAGCTTGGACAAGTTGTTTTTGTGCTACCAAATGTACAGACCTACCGCTGAGTTGAGAAGCAACTTGTGGATTCAATCTCTGAATATCACTTTGAACTGCCTGTTGTAAAGGAATGACATGAAATGATTCTGGTGGTAAAGAAGTAAGCTGAGATGTTGCAGTCTGTGAAGTGACACACTCGGAAACAGTAGCATCTAAAGAACCAAACTGTAGTCTTCCTTGTTCACATGCATTATTCTGTAAGTTACAAACTTCAAAACCATGCACGGTCTCTGCTGGAAAGGTTTCACCTGGTAAATGATCAACATACATTGAATCACTGTGATAAATCTCAAACTTATACCCTTTATTCTGCGAAGGTATGATCCGGAGTGGTTCACCCTGTGAAGAACTCATGTTTAAAGTTCCACTTTGTACAAGAGAGTTCTCTGGTGATTCCCTTGGGATCACAGAAATCTGAGAAGGACTTGATTGTATGGTGACCTTTTGCTGCAATGGATTTTCTGGAACACGATTTTGCTGGCCGATCAACTGGAATCCTTGATCTCCCACTGGTAATATCGGAATACTTGTGCTTCCTGCCTGTTGGGGGAACAACTGTGAGGTGTCATTCTGTTGCAAAGAGATGGAGCGTATCTCTGAGGTTGGAGTCCCTTGACTAATGTGAGGTTGAGAAATGAGTAGAATCTGTGCAGATATATTCTGCTGTAGGTTGGATTGTAGTTGTGGCTTGATGGCAGTATTAACTGTTGGTCTTTGCAGTCCTTGCTGCTGAGGTGTTCCTGCAACCACAAGACTAGTCTGTGACTCTTGAGGAATTCCTGCGGTTAAGAGACAAGTTTGTGGTTCTTGAGGAATCCTTGCAGCTACTAGTGTAGTCTGTGGCTCTAGAGGAATTCCTGCGACTACAAGACTAGCCTTTGACTCCTGAGGGTTAACTGCAACATTATTTTGTGATTGTTGAGAAATATCTGGAATCCAATGAGTACTCTGCAGTTGCTGAGGGGCTACTGTGACAGAAGTATTACTCTGTAGACCCTGGGAAAGAAGCTGGACTTGAGACAAAGTCTTTTTATTCTGCTCAGATATGTTCTGGAATGATAGAACTGTTTGATCAAGTTGAGTCAGAGTGTAGGCTGGGTACCCAGGCTTGTCAGGAACAAGCATCAATGAGATTTTAGAAGAGGAAGTTGGTACTGGTGGTAACTTAGGTCTGATTGGTCTGTGTTTACTTGCACTGTTGCAGTTTGCGACTATGGTTGTATGATGTGTTCCAGAGATGGCACTGGTTGACATGCAAGTACTAGCTGTACTCACAGTCTTGACAACCTCAACTACTGACACTAGAGGTCTTGCCTCATTTGTTGTGACTGAACCATGTGTAGACAGTAATATCTTATGCAAATCAGATAACTGTTCCCCAAGTTGTAGGTTTTGGGTTGCATTTGGCATGGTCTGGTTTGAACTCAAGTGTTTGTTAAAAGGAAGTGAATGAAGTGGAAGGAAAATTTGGTTAGGGCTGGATATATTCAGAATCGGCTGAAACTGCTGCTGACCAATCTCAACATTGTGAAAGTCTTGTTGACTAATGACAAAGTTTGTAGCTACTCTCTCACTGTTTCCACTGTTTCTCTGCTCTTCTTGAGCAGGGACCCTGCTTAGTACCTGAAATTGGTACTGCTGGTTGGCAGATGTAGAAGAATGCAGTATCTGATGGTCTGTATTCTCTATCTGAGCAAGGGATATCTGTTGCTCTTCTCTAGCTTGACTGTCAGCACCTGCTACTGTATGTTGCTTTCTTGAATCTTCAATATGGGTAATGTCTGAGCTGTTAGTCTTTGTTGTCAAAGTGGACATACTTGATGAATAGGGTACTGTTAATTCTAGTGTTCTGTTTGAAGGAACCTCACTACTGGTACTAGACTTGGCTACATTGCAGGATGGAGAGAACATGTTCTGACCATTAAAAGAGCTCTCACCACTTACATAGCTTGGTTGGAAAATCTGGAGATTTTGGGCAAACATATTTTGAGCTATGCTTGTTCTCGGCAAGGATAACTGAGTGTAAGGTTGTGCAGTGTGATGCTGGTTGTGTGTATAGATAGTTTCTGGTACTGATTCTACTGAAGCTGATACACTTGAAGTGTGTTTCTCAAAGATAGCTGCATTCTGAGAATCATTAGCTATTGTATCTGAAATGAGATTACTGTCTGCGTGAGATTTCGGATGCAACAAAGCCTGATTACTTCCAAGCAAATTTCCAAATGGCACAACACTAACTTGCAAGACCTGGTTTTGGTCTTTAGGCAATGGGTTAATGTCCACATTTTGATGAATGTTGTGAAAGCTTGAAGATGGCATAGGGAGAGCTGGTGTAGTTTGGGCACTACCTAAAACCTGCAGAAAAGGATGCTGTTGCATAGATATATTCTGACCAGAAGTGGGAGACATGTTCAAAAAGATACTACTGTCTCTATTCAAAGTATGTGGGCTCAAGCTGGACACACTGCTGAGGCCTGAGTGTGGACTCATGTTCAGAAAGATTTGACCATTCTGTGGAAAGATATTGGGAACTGAAGAATGGCCATTTGCATCAGAGAGAATAAGAGGAATGAGTTTTATCTGTCCAGTTTTTGAACAAACATTCTGTATGAACTGTTGCTGTTGAGAGTTGACACTTCCAAGTATAAAATTTTGGTTTCCAATAGATACAGGCATTTGATTTTCCATGGACACAGGTGTCTGTTCTGGAAGGAAATTACTTCTGTGAGTTGCAACATTCTGAGAGCCCAGAATAGCAGCATTGTGAGAACTGGACTGTGATTCTCCAGTGTTTGTTGTATTATGGCTGTCAGTATCAGTGCTCTGACCACCTCGACAGAGAGTTTCATTAAGTGTAACAGTATTTATTAAATGACTACCAGGTTGTCCTAAGAGTGTTGAAAGATTGATCTGGTTTACTTGTTGGGGTGTGTCGACTAAAGATGTGTCTGTCCTGTGAGACATCTGCTGTGAGTTTAGAAGCAAAGACAACAACAATTGTTGTTGCTGAGGGTGTGACTGATTTATTAGGATATTGCCTGATGGTTCTGAAGCTGATGAAGCCACCAGGATGTTTGCATTATCAAGAGCAACTAGCCCTGAAGATGATGATGAAAGAGATTCATCTGGAGTGTTTATGTGGGTCACTGAAGAGTTTGTTCTAGACAAGTTATGCATACTTTTCTGGTTTATACTGGACAAATTGAAATTGTTGCTGGGGGATGAGCTCACTGCATGTCCTGAGCCCCCTTTCACACCAGATACATGGGGATGTACTATACCTACTTGTGGTGGTTCCCTTTGCCTGTTCAGCCTGCTCATCTGGGAATGTGTGAGTGAAGGACTGTGTCCTAGATTCATGGCTACAGGCAAGATGGCATGTTCAACTTTACCTGCTGTTACAACAGGGTTAGCCATTGTTGATGGTGTAGTGTGAGTACTGAAGTTCAGGGACTGGCAGTAGACTGATGTTGTTGGGGTTGATTTTAGAGCTGATATCAGCAATGATGACTTAACACTGTCTGAACTCTGAGAGTGGACTAAGGATGGACATGACGCAGATGAAACAAATGGTGACGTTGACATAAAATCATGATGCATATGTGGAGAAGAAATACTCGAAGCTGTTGGTGCTATGGTACGCATCAACATCTCACACAACATTGATGAAGTTACAACTGGCATGGGTTGCAATAATGATGATGACAATAACAATGAATCTTTGACTGGTGAGTCTGCAAGAGCATCAAAAACAAAGGAGCATGAACTGGAGGAAGAGGGTGTTCCCACCAGAATTTTCCCCTGCTTCTTGACTCAGCAAAGATGATGGAAAGCAATGATCAACATTTGAGACCTGCTGTACTGCATCACTATCTTGTCCTCTGTTCTGACTGCCTTGAAAGTTCATAACTAAAATGGATGGTGTGTTTGAGCCATAGTCTGAATCACTAGGCTTCAAAACCCTTCTAGTCTGAATCCGCTGGGACGGATCATCGCTAAGCGACAACGCTATTTGGTTAAACTGATCCAAATGAATTCTAAAATTCTGATTGTGGATCTCCTCCGAAGTTTCATGTTCTCCTGAACTCAAAGATGATAAGGAACTATCTTGCTTAATATCCTGAACATTACAAGAATTATTTAAAAATTGCAGATTGCATTCAGTTTGTGGTGGCAAACTGGACATAAGTTTGTTTTTAGATGCATTGCTAGAGTTCAATAATTTTGTCTGGATACAGGAATACTCTGAACTGCTGTTGCATAGTGGACATCTGGTTGACTATGGAATCCTTATGAACAATGGAAGAACTAGTTACAGGCTTGGCCTGAAGGAAAGTATGATTATTCTGTGAAGTATTTGTTGATTGTTTTGGAAGAATGAATGACATAGTGCCCCCTGGGTGGTTTAAGGGAATCATAAGATCGGATTGTCCAAGGATTAATGGAGATACAAGTTGAAACTGAATGTTCTGTGCATTGTTACTGGTTGACAGGGGCTGGATCTGCAGAGGTGACGACTGTGGATACATAGAATAAATCTGAGAATCTTGTGTGGTCAAGTGAGAGTTTTGTGATCCAGGACGAGTCATGACATGAAACAGGCCAACCTGCTGAGGCACAAAGTCAAAATTGTTATCTGTTATAGAAGAAACTGTTACATTAGGTGTCACCACAAAGGGAGAAATTCCACTGTTTCCGATAACCAAAGGAAACGATGCTGGCTGGGGTGCATTTAGCTCATCTGGACCCATCCCTGGTTGGGCACTAAGGCTTGATAGGACAAGAGGTTGACTGAGGTTGCGGCAAGAAAGCATGTCTGTTTGTACAGAATAGAGATCACTAACTTGAGAAGGATCTTCCTTAGTTGAATGAGTTAAATTCAGTGTTGGGTGCAGTGAGTCAAAACCTACACTGGAAGTGGTTGCAACTCTTTTTTCCTTATTGGATAACTGAGGAAAATGAGGTACAGACATCTTTAGTTCTGCTGGAACTGTCTGAGGAACTGTGATATGTACAAATGGTCTGCCTGTTTTGGAGGCATGAATCGATGCTGCAAGTAGGTCTTGTACTGCTGTGTTAGGCATAATCCCAGAATTGATGCTGGAAGAACAAGATTTGCTTTGTGAATTGTTCATCACAAATGATGCTGGAGTAAATGATGATGATAATGATGCCCCAATGTTTGCTGCACATCCTGAGACTTCACAGAAAATCAGAAAATCCCTGCTGGGCACTATCTTTTCTTGTTTTATTTTCAAATCCTTTGCAATTCAGCCAGCATTTGTTGCATATTGACAATCTCCTGCAGAATAACAAAAATAATTAGAAAGATACAACAGAACAGATTCTAGAGCTTAGTACTAAAGATAGAAGTACAATGTCTTAATATCATACCACATAATGGCACAGTGACGTGAAGTGTTAGAGTCCTCACAGCACTAGACCGTAGCTTTATGGAAATTCATTATCAGTTAACTTTCTCACAAAAAATATTCTCTTTCTTAAACTAGGAACGAGTGTTTACAACCCAATTGTGGTGTAAAGCATAGACGCGTGTTACCCTGCAAGCATGTCGTAAGGGTGTACTAAGGAGTTTGGCTGAAATCGGATGCACATGTCCTAAACGTGTAGAAGTCTATGCGTTTAGGGGCCTACCAAACCAATGTGCAACGTACACACGTTCTTGGCAAGATCAAACATATCACAAAGAGTGATTAAAATTGGTCGTAAAGAGCGAGCGCAAAGAAGAAGATACATTGTTGTGATAGAGTGCCGCAGTAGCGCAGTTGTTAGTCAACTCACTTCTTAGGCTAGTGGTCCAATTCCACAGTGGGTGTCAAATATTTTTCTGACCATAACAGCTTTCAGGTCGACCAAGCCTCAATTTGGTACCAGGAAAAGCACTGGTAAGTAAAGGTGGTCAGTATGGTGTTGATCACATCACACATTGTGTGCTGGATTTGTGTGGCGGTGGAGATTGGAGCACCTATGGATGTGTCCAAAGTGCCACGATGAAAGTTCTCTTATAACTGATAACATGACAAACTAGTGAACGTACCTGTGGATTCTTAATAGTCTCAATAAGTTGCAGAAATTTTCCTTTAATATCCTTGTTATCCTCAAGATTGTTTGCACCAGACACAGTTTTGGTCTCAACTTGTGTACTTGTACTCGCTGCTTCACATGTTGCTATCAGCTGAGGTGGCTGGAACTGAAATTAAAAGATGGGACTGCAATTACAAGAAAATAAAATAAACACAACTTGTTTTTTTTTTAAAAAGGAATGAAAAAATATTTCACTTTCAGTTTGGAATATTTTCATTGCACTCCGGACATGTCCATAGGTGCTCCGATCCCCTTCGCAATATCTCCAACAGCATCCAGCGACTGACCGTACCAGTTCGATTATGATTGATGAGCCAACTCATATACCTGTGTGCAGTTCTTTTCTTGCTACTCCAATCTTCAAACCCAATCCTGCAATCTAGTAGTTGACGTGGATTGGTTAAATGTAATTCAAAAATTACATTGGTATCCTCGGAGGTGCTATGGAGTTTGTGCTCTGCCGCTGAGATCCTCCTATGTAATAAAGAGATAGAAGCACACATGGTTACTCACCAAAGTGCAATGATGAGCTCCTATCAATCAATCAAGCAATGTATTTAAGCTTAATGTTTTTGCAATGAGAGAACAGACAGGCTTGCTGGCTCTGCCACCATATCAGAGAGCCAGCCAATGGATAGAGCCGATATTTTGTACGCCCTCATAGAGTGTGGCCGCAAAGAAGATTTTCATTCATCTTATTGTCCAGAGTGCAATGAAGATATTCCAAACTGAACTGTCCTTGAGTAGGGGAATCCACCTCACTAAATTACACATCCCATCGAGAGTGAAAATCGTTAAATTTTAACAAAAGTTTCTAAAGGTGTAAACCACACAAACAAGATACAAAAGTAAACTATCATGAATTGCCACAATGATAAGAGATAGGTCTCTTTCTCATGCGCTTGCCCACTATGCATTCAGGTGTAATTAAGGCACCTGGTATGGCACTTCCGACTGATTTTTGCATGAAGGCATGCTTTCCTTTTGTCAGTGCCCCTGCCATCCAGGCATGCCTTCTCCGACTTCAGAGGTAACAAGAGATAGTTAATGTTGGTTATTTATTAGAGTGTGGCTCCCATGCAGGAGACCCGTGTTCACTTCACGGTAAGGCCAAGGATTCAGTTTCAGTTTGGAATATCTTCATTGCACTCCGACATGTCCATAGGTGCTCCGATCTCCTTTGCAATATCTCCAGCAGCGTCCAGCGACTGACCGTACCATTTCCCTATTTTGATTGATGAGCCACTAACTGTATACCTGTTGTACATTCTTTCTTGCACCAATCTTCAAACCCAGTTCTCGCAATCTAGTAGTTGGCGATGAGTTGGTTTAGATGAAGGTCTTTCTGCGCCACGCCCTATGAGGCGTTCACGATGTCAGCTCTGTCAGTTGGCTGCCCTCTGATTTTTTGATCCAGAAGCATGAGCTTTTCAGCTCTTCGACTGCAGTGCCATGGACATCGTAACCCTTCGGTTTGGTGCCACGAACACCGTAAATCTGGGGAATCTGTGGCTTTTTCTGCCATCCGCGGAATTGAACCCGCACACACAGAGGGATAGTCACCCGTAGTCCAACGTGCTATGAACACGCTGGGCAGACGGGCGCTGGCCCTCTGATATAGCGACAGAGCCAGCCAGTCTGTCTGCTCTCTCATTGCCAACGACACCCATGTGCCCCGAACAAAGACAAGTGTAATTCTGCAAATTGTTGACGCATGCAGTGATTCAGTCCATTGCCTGCGCACCGAATTGGCCTCCACCTTTCGGATCATACTCAGGCCAAGGATTTTTTCTGTTAAATGAAAAATCTGAACCAGAACAGCTTCGCAGTGACTGCACTAGCTTCGCAGTGATTGCACTAGCCATGCAGTCATTAAGTTCCTCAGGCTCTCGTCCCACCTGTCCTACACTGCCCTAAAAAGTGGTACTACAGGCAGTAATGACAGCTTATTTTATTAATTATAGCCAACCTTTGATATGGATATAACAGGTGATCTGAATCTTAAGTCACCTACCTTAAGTTCTGTCATGATACACGGGGTTGTAACAGAAGAGAATGCCTGGTTGTCAATCACCACAGGGACAAGATCTGTCTCGCTGATCGTTGGAGTGTGGCTAATGATGTGTGGCTCTGTCACTGAAGGCTGGTCCAGCAGGGTGGTCACTGCTTGACCTGGAGACATGGACAACAGATATTATAACACAAATTAAGTGATGAATGATGGATGCTGTGATATGAAATTTGAATGAAAATGAAAGTTGAGAATCTTCTGCTTCTTGAATGCTCTATATTGACCACTTGTTAACTACTCTTTGTATGTGATCCGAGCCTAAGAGCGATTGTGCGCTGTGCCAGTTATGCGCTTACAAGTAGGCCAGCACATCTGATTTTTGCAGCACTTTTTTTATTTACTAGGGTAGCTTCCCTAGGCCCCTACCTCAGTCACCTCTTACGACATGCCTTATAGTTCTCAGTCTTACTATTCGATGCTCCCCTTGCAAGCCCCGGCAAGACATGGGCGAGTTGATAGTGAAATACTATCTTTCACTCAGTGTTATAGTCTGCCTATGATAGGACTAGGAACTCTATATCACCTACATTGAGATTAGGAGTATCTGGAACAATATCCCATTGGCCCAACAAGGGAACAAACCAAGTACCTTTGGAACAAGGGGTGATCACCTAACCTCTACACCAGAGACCTATAAACAACTCACTATAAAGTCTAGACCATAGATTCCCACACCTTTTTCGGCCCACAGCCCACTTTGCACAACATAAACTTTGTAACGCCTCACTCCACATTATAACAGTTTGCTAACGCCCCCTCCACATATATACATGCTCTATTTTCTTTTGACATAGAAAATTGATATATATTTCTGTAATACATGGTCAATTTTCAAATGATTATAAGCATGAAATAGAAAAGTGATGAAAAAATGGATCGTGTAAGACGGGCATAAGATGAATTTAAATTTTAAATGATTATTCAATCGCAAAATAACGAAAATAATTTATTTAAAAATATTTATTATTAATTTCTTTTAAGGAGCCACCAACCCCTAATCACCTCCCCCAAATTCTTCTGAATCCACCATTGCCCCCTAGAGCACTTCAGCTCTACTGGGGCGGTACCGCCACTTTGGGAAACGCTGGTCTAGACTATTGAGTACCTTTGTATGATTTTCCTAATTCCTTCTGCCTTTTCCAATGAAACCTCATGCCGTGTTCTCTTTTGCTTGCACACCCAGCAGCTCCTTTTGATAAGAGGATGTCAGCGTATACTTTCTGCACAGTTGTCAGGCAACATCCTGTCACCATGGAGATGAACTTGTAACAGTTGGTTTTTCTTGAATCTGGGATAAACAAAAACAGAAAATGTAGAGACAGTTTAAAAGTAAAAAAATTTTAAAAACTACGCATACAAAAAAATTGTTTATACCTTAGGTATATTGGGTATTACAGTGCTATGCCCGTATTTTTCACTGACCATCGACATACGATGGGTGATGTGGTTAACATCACACCGGCTACCATTACTTCCCTGTACGTTTTCTGGTACCCAAAACTGGGTCGACCTGAGAGCCATTACGGTTGTAAATATATTGCATGCCCACTGTGGAATTGAACCTGGACCACTAGTATAAGAAACAAGTTTTCTGTCTCTGTTTCTTCTTTCCCCCTTCACCCCTAGATCTGCAACCAAGACTTTTCACATTCACTTACCCAAATGTGATCTTTTCCAGATCTCTCCTATCTCTATCCATTTTCAAGCATTCTGTTTCCAGCTTCCCCCTCTAGGTGTTCACGGGTCTTCCCTTATCTCTTTTACTCTGGGGGTTCCATCAGACTGGGGTTCCATCGGCCTGTCTGGTGATGCTGTTAGGAGGTCTACTCAGTGTGTGTGTCCTATCCATTACCACCTTCTGCATCTTATCTCTTGTCCCACCAGCTGTTGTCCCGCTCTATCTCACAGTTCTCAGTTTGTCATCCTGTCATACCATCGCAGATGGATAATTCTGCACAGGCATTTATTGTTGGACATCTGCAACTATTGGTGCTTCCTTTAGTTGTTCTTCATGGCTTTATTCTGTCACCATGGAAATCACATGGAGCAGGGATGAGGAGAAATAAGGACAGCTAAGTAAGTACATATTCTGACCTGCAGATGTTAACATTTCTTCTAGCACCTTCCACATCTCCTTCTGACCTTCTTGAGCACGCTGTCTCCATAATTTTACTGTGGCTTGATTTATTTCTGCTTGCTGTGGGACAATATAAAAATACAGAAAAAATATAAATGCTAAAGTGTGAGACAACAGAAAATAACAAAAAAAGATAATGAAGGAACTCTTACACAAAACAAATGCTTAATGACCATATACAAATTAATATAATAGACCAAATAGATAATAATCTTCATCTTCATCTTTTGTCGTCACACTGCTACCAGGTTGTTGCCCAGTGTCGTGGTTTTCTGTTTCTGTCTTGCACTGTTCTGGTGTCTTGGGTGATTGTTATTTTTGCTCTTTCACAGGATTCTGCTATGCCATCTAACCATCTTCTTCGTGGTCTTCCTCTCACATTCTTTCCTGATGTTCTGTTGTAGAAGACTCTGTATACTGTGGAGTTTGGATGCATTCTTATTAAGTGGCCAAACCACTTCATTCTTTGTTGCTCGATATAATTCAAGCAAGGTTCTATGCCAACTTTCTTTCTTAATTCTGATGTTGGTGACTGTCTGTTCTGGTGTTGTTGGTAACTTATTTATGACTTATTGGTAACTATTATAGATAATAAACTAATTAAATAAGATAGATAGATGACAGCTTATAATTAAGGAAGATAAAATACAGTTTATAATTGAGAAAGATAAACGATTTCTTCTTTCCTCACTTCCTGCTGTGCTTTTCAGCATTCAGTATATACAAAGAGGTCTAGCAAGTTCCCTAGAATGCGCTCGTATATGGTGTTTCCAAACGTCTCTGATATTTCTGCAGGCAATCATTTGCGTGGGCAACCTTTGACCATGAAACCATTGTGGTGCACTGTTGGACGGTAAATGTGCGGCATTGACGAACCAATTGGTTTGTTGTTTCTTAGCTCTTTGTGGACCAAACGTCACACTATGTGACTTTGGGTTGGACGCCTTTTCACTAGAAGCCACACTAAAGGGCGTTTTTATTTTAAAACAAATGTTTTGTAAAAACATGGCTTTTGTCCTGGTTCACTAAGAGTTAATATGCCCGTCTGCCCAGCCTGTTCGTAGCGCGTTGGACTATGGGTGACTATCCCTCTGTGTGTGCGGGTTCAATTCAGCGGATGGCAGAAAAGCCAGATTCACCAGATTTACGGTGTTCGTGGCACCGAACTGAAGGGTTCCGATGTCCATGGCACTGAGCCGAAGAGCTGAAAAGCTCAAGTGCTTCTGGATCGGAAAAAAAAAGTTAATATGCTCTAGCATTGGTGTTGTTCCTACCTAAGTTTCTAATAGTCTAGTTTTTTTATCATATCTCTCCTTGTTACTCCCACTATTTTCTATAGGTCTTTAATCTCTGTTGTAATTTTTCTTTTTTTTTTATCTGCTGTAAGTGTCCAATAGTCTTGATACTGATAGCACAAGGTTGGGATGAAGATTGTATTGTATAAAGCTCATTTGTTTTGTTTGTTGAAAATCGTTGCATATCCTTTACAGGACATCGTCATCAACCACGGTAAACGATAATTTTCTAGTCACCCCTTATACGTTCAGTAGTTTGCTATTGCTTTCTGAATGGTGAGGTATATTTTCACCATTCATTTCTTCTTCTTCTTCTCGTTAGCCGCTATGAATTCAGGCGTAGCCATGGCATCTGATGTGGTGCTTCTGACTGATTTTTGCGTGAAAGCCTGCTTACCTTTTAATTGGTTTCCTCGCCATACCGGCGGGCCTTCTCCAACTTCAGAGGTTCACCATTCATAAAAACCCTTCGAACAAATTTGCTTCCAAACTGCCCGCTGCTGCACTTGAACCAGTTATGCTTGGGTTGTGATCGAGCTCACTACCGCTTAAACCACAGACATAACTCCTTGTGGATCAAGAACCACACTACATGGCTTTGGATTGGACAACTTTTTACCAGAAGACACACCTATGGGTTGTTTTTTATTCTAAAAACAAATGCCTTGTAAAAACATGGCATTTCCTAGTCCAGTAAGATTTAAGCTTTAGACGTTTTGTGGGTAAAGATATATAGAAATTTCACATGTAAGCTAATGATGGTACTTCCGTATCCACATCATCTTCTTCTTCTCTTCCACCATTTACTTCTTTATAGAGTCGAAGGTCATGGGTTCGAGTCCAGACCACGCCATTCTGTTAACGAGTGCAGTTTTTTCCAGAGACCCCTAGGATTGTTGCTGGAGCTACGGAGTTCGTGCTTTGTGCAATACTCTCGGCAGGTGGCGTGCCATTTCTGCGGAGAGGACCGAGCCGTATGGGGTAAAACCCGTGCAATGAAGCCCATCCTTCGGCTTTAAAACCCTTTAAACTTCTTTATATGTTGGGGGTGAAACGTAGTGATCTTGTGTGTGCTTGCTTTAAGGCCCTTTGTAAGCTGATATTCCTGTTCGTAAGGCTATTCTTGATGCTGTCACTCCATCTTTTGCGTGGTCTTCCTCTTGCTTTGTACTCATTATACTTTTTCTGTGTGGCTCTCTATGGTAGGTGATACCAGGGCATTCTTGTCAGGTGTCAAAATCATTTAATATGTTGTTCTTTTATGAATTGCATAACTGGTTTCACATCCAGTCTTCTGATTTCTTCATTTCTAATTTTGTCTCTTATTGTCATACCTGCAGCTCTTCTAAGACACCTTATCTCTGTCATTATGATTTTCCGCTCATTAGTTGCTGTTATTGGCCATGTTTGACACTGGTAACATAGTGTTGGCCAGAAAATCGTTCTTATGAGATTTGCTTTAGTTGTTAGCGGTATCTCTTTATCTGACAACAGTGGTGTTAACTGTCCCAGTACTTGGTTAACTTTTGTGCAACGATTGCTGATTTCGCTATCGATACTTCCATCTGCTGTGAAAATTGCTACTAAGTATTTGGCCTCAATTGCTTGTTTTATGTCTATGTTCTGGAGTTTACATCCCCATCATACATATAACAAAGCACAGATGTCAAATCAAAACTATACATGCATGCTAATGTTGTTACTAACCTCCACACAATTCTTGTCACAGCATCTCATCTTGTGAAGATCTTCAAGTGCATGAAGACGGCCAAGTGCTGCCCTCCCTTTAGTCCTCTGTAGCCGAGGCTATAAGCACAAACATCTGGTATTAGTAACAGTGATATAGAAGGTAAAGGCACTATAAACATCTTACATCTATTGTCTTTCCCCGGGTGAATGATGGAATTGCTTGTCCACTCTTGCCGTTAAGCGTAGGGGTGGGAGTTTTAATTTGCGTTCCAGGGTCAGATGAGTCTCCCTTATGTTATATCCGTGTTTATTTAGTGAGGTCGCGATACTGTCTGTCCATCTTTTTCTTAGTCTTCCCGTGGCTCTAGTACCTGATCTCTATTTATTGTATGCTGTTATTGGTGGTTGGTTGTATCCCATTGTCATTAAATGTTCAAAACACTGCATCTGTTGTCTTTCAATGTATTCGGTGCATGAAATTATGTCCACTCTGCTTCTGATGTCCTCGTTTCGTAGTCCTGGTGACCCCACCGCCTTCCTCAACCATTTTGTTTTACATGTGGTGATCTTTCTGTGGTGTGTTGCTGCCAGAGACCACTGGAACGTCTGGCACTGGTATATCTATCTATCTATATCTTTCTATGTATATCTATCTATCTATATCTTTTTCTATATAGTATATCTATCTATCTATCTTTCTATGCAAATATTATCTATCTATCTATCTATATCTTTCTATGTATATCTATCTATAATCTAGAAATATATAATAAGCAGAAATAATGGAGAATCAATAACAAATTATAGAGCACTTAATTGTCGTTAGATTATCGTATTTTTAGTAGCACTCTGATATGTGTTGTTTTCTCCAGGAGCTTGGGGGTTTTAGGGTAAAGATGGTCAGGGTTCAAAGGGGTTATGATGGAAGCTGTATTGGAGCATGGAGCACATATGGACTTGCTCAAAATGTGAGGATGTCTTGATCAAAAGAACTGAACTGACTACTGCTTTATTGTCAAAATTGAAGCTGTTGAAAAAGTAACACAGACAATGAAGTAATACCTTTTCTGCAAACAACACTTTTGTTTATTTCTATAATTTATTGTTGTTCTAACTTTTGAATTAGGGGTAGCCACGGTATCTCTGACTGAATTTTTGAGTGAAGATTTACTTTCCTTATCGCCAGTGTCCCTCAACCATTCAGGTAAGCATTACTCTGACCGCAGAGATACTTGTAATTTAAATTCCATTATTACCTGTGTGTTGCCAGGGCTCTCAAGGGGTGCCAAGAATAGTAACACTGCGACATACAAGGCATGTTGTAAGAGGCAACTGAGGTCTGGGCCTGGGAAGCTACCTAGTAAATAAAGTGTTGCAGAAATCGAATGTGCTGGCATATTTGTAGGTTCATAAATGGCACAATGTACAATCGCTCATAGGCTCAGATCACATACAAATCACATAAAAAGTGGTCGATATGGAGAGTTCGAAGAAGAAGACATAAGTTTATGTTATATTTACCTGATTTCCCACAGATTTCTTGTGCAGAAAATTGTTTGAGTAACATAGCACTTTCTGGCATCCTCGCTCACATATCCCCAACTGCTTTAGCTTGATTCTGTTCTCCAGTATAAATTTTTCAGACTCTTTCATCATGTTTGAGGTCTCATCTGCCGCCTGCTGAATCTTGTCACTGCTTCGGAGAAAAACAAACAATTAAGTAGTTGGGTATTTTGAGTACATGCCGAACAATCAGTGAGCATACTGTAGCTTAACCCTTAGAACCTGGGCTCCCGATATCTCGGTCTGAGTTTATTTTTTCATTATTTTTCGGTATTTGAAAATAAATTGTGTACAAATGTGATATCGAACACAACATTAATGTTCTACATGATTTTGCGAGATGGCGAGAGCTGTTGTATGATTTTTGGTACTAATAAAGTAATTATGTATTTTCATGATGAAAAATGTTCTAACATTTTTTTAAATTTTCACTCTAAAATTATAACAAAAGAGCAAGCTGTTGAACTTGTTTTGAATGAATCTGAAGATGAATTAGACTTAGAATATTATTTGAATTAGGCGTAGAATATTATTCTTCTGATAAGGCTATAGAAAGTGAGATAAATGATCATTTAGACGACAAAGAATTGGTTCAATGGAGGGATATTCAAGCTATATGTCCTATCTGGAGAAAAATCTACATATACAGGAGTATTCAGGGGTCGCATCCACATATTTAATCAAGCAAATTTATAAGTTAGTATTTTGCAAATAGATAATAAGCAGGAATGACGGAGATGATAGGTTAAGTCAATAACAAATTATAGAGCGCTTAAGTGTGCTAAATTATTGTGTTTTAATTTAACTCTGATATGGGCTGTTTTTGCTTAGCAGCTCTGGGGAAGGGAGTTTTAAGGTACAGGTGACCAGGGTTCAAAGGGTTAAGTGGTAGTGAGCTTGATCACAACCCAAGTGTACCTGGTTCAAACTCTGTAGGTTAGATATCAACAACAAAACACATAAGTGATTAGTTAAAAATTGATTGATAGGACCGTCATCATTGCACTTCGGTGAGTAACTATGTGTGCTCCAATCTTTTTCTTACAAAGGAAGATCTCAGCAGCAGTGCATGAACTCCGTAGCACCCAGTGAGGGTTCCCGATGCAATCTAGAAAATGGGAAAAATATTTTGCAGGAATTTTTATTTGTAATCTTTCTAATGAATTTTGCCCAGGCTTTCCAGCCTGCTCTTCTCGATTTTTAACTGCCAAGCATTCTTTTACGTATTCAACTTGAAAATGGGACCTATGTCTTATCGTAAGTCTACAATAGGACTAGGAACTAGATCATCCCTACAATGAGATCAGGGATCTCTGGGAAATTATCTCGATGGTTCCACAAGTTAACAAACTGAGTACCTTTGGAATGAGAGGTGAGCACCTAACCTCTACGCCACACAGAGAGACCCCCTTAATTAAAAAATGAACAACATCGGGTGGACTATATTTCTGGAGATTTGGTGTAGCTCAATTGCTAGTCAACTCAATTTGTGCAACTGTTGTTCAACCTGTATCTGTTACTTACTTGGATTTTTTGCCATTTGGAATTTGCTTCTTTGCCATGGATTCCTTAAGAAGGCCCAGAAGATACCTGGTTCTTTGATCCTGCTCTGTCTTTTCATCTACAGACAATGCTCCCTCTTCTAATTTTGGCTCCATCTGAGAAAGACATTGTTTATTGTATCATTTTTGTTAGCTATACTTAACATGAGAAGCATTATGTGCAACAAGTCACTGTCAATTGAGATCAGAATGAGTTATTCAGTGCTACATAGAACCAATATTGACATACGGATGCGAGTCATCTGCAGTAAACAAACAGAAATATCCAGGGGTCACAGAGATGTGGTCTTACAGAAGAATGATGAGAATCAAATGGACTGCTAAAATTACAAATGTGGAGGTGTTGAATGAGGCAAAGACACAGAGAAGGCTTATCAATATAAGAAAGAGGCAATCATCATTTTTAGGACATGTAATAAGAAGGGGAGGCATAGAACACATTGTGAAAACCGATAAAATTGAGATGAGACAGAGGAAGACAGAGAGAGAAAATTATGGACAGCCTGACTTCATGGTATGGAAAAACGTCAACATCTGAGATGATAGCAAACACCAAGGACAGAAATTTGAGGAGATCCATGATCGCCTACGCCATCCAGCACAGCACCTGATGATCATACTTTAACAAAACAGTGATGACATGACTTAGTTCTAACGACCACATATATGTCTACCTCAGTAACCTCTTACAACATGCCTTGTAGGTCACAATGTTACTATTCTTTGCTCCCTTGCCCTGGCAACACACGGTGTGTTCACTAGTAACAATTGTTAAAAGAAGGAGAAGATGGAGAAATGTTGGACATACTTTGACAAGAAATGATCAAAGAATCACAAAGTAGGCATCTAAGTGGGAGGCAAAGGGTTCAAGAAAGAAAGGACGCCTAGGAAACATTTAAATGAACTTAACTGAAAGGTGAAAATATTGCATTGTACACACATCCATCTCATCGGTATAAGCATCCATCTCAATGGTACACCATTCATCACGCCTGTACACACATCCTTCACACATGTACACACATCCATCACACTGACATTGAGGTACACTGTCCTCTAAATAAATATAAAAATAAAATATTCCACTCCATAAAAAAGACATACAAAAATTCCACAAAAACAAGTTACTATCACAGAATAAAAAGCAAATGATCTGTTGGCAAAAAAAGGTCACAAAAACCAAGAAAATAGTAAAATTATTTACTGTTTCAGTCGTTGCACTCTCCCCTCCAGATAAACTTGTCTTTCTCTTTCTGTTTCCAGGAACACCTATGATATAGCACTGTATACATCCACATTTGGTTGTCTGGTAAAAGGAGCAATATAACCGTGCAGCTGTTGGATGACAGAAATCAATAAAGAAATATAGTTTTCAAGAAGTTTAAGTGAAGTATAAATAGCATCTCTGAAGCGTCTGGTCAAATGGATTAGAGCGAGGCCTCCCATTTGGGAGACCCAGGTTCAATCCCTAGCAAAGACAATATGTTTTTCTGTCGGGGAATAAAGGAAAATTCTAACCTGAACAGTTTTCCTGCTACTGTACTTGTGACAGGGTAACCACAGTAATTTTGAAAATCAGGAAAAAGAATCATGTAAAAGACTTGATTGCTGTTGGATGAAAAAGATGTGACGCAAGCAGAAGAGACAGTGAGCCAAGGGGATGTGAAGTAAGAGTTTGAGAAAAAACGAAAGAACTAAAAATGGGTAGGAGCGATTTGGACTTAGAAGAAAGAAGGCAACGGTGAATTACAAGAAAGACAACAAGAAGAACACTAAAAGAAAAGACGCAGGAAAAAAAAAGACAGAGAGGGACGCAAGAAGAAAGAGAGATAAGGAGAAGACAATTCTGACTGAAATTAAAGGGATACTAGAAGTCAATTGGTGACTGGATTCGAAGGTAGAGCAGTCTAAGATTATTATTTGAAGATTTAACCCCATGAAGAAATCTAGACGAGGTAAGAAATTTGTGCAAGTTGCCAATTACAACATATTTCTCGCTCTCTCGGCCGTTCTTTTTCTGCCATTTTGATCATTCTTATTGTGATATATAAACAATCTTTGCCAAGAACGTATTTTTACGTCACATCGTTCAGCGCCATTTGGAGCTCTAGTGCTTATCCTTCGGTGACATGTCCGGATTACGCCAGCATTTACTGGGTTCGCTCTCCGTTAGCCTAGGACTGTCCCCAGCCGACCTGCAAGGCAGCAGGTTACAACACATTTAACTTAACGTGGGTCTTCTGAGAAACCATATCTACACGTCTACATCAACATTTTTTAGGGAGTGCGGATTTGAAGGAAGACACACGTTTTTTGTTCACGTCAGAGTGAGTTTTGGTTTACTTTATGAACAGTTTCATATTAGAACAAGTAAAGGACACATTTGGTCCGGTTAGATTTCTAAGAAAGAAAGTGGACATGACGGACCAGTCGATTTAACACATTGGGAAGGAACAAAGATTTTTCCATGGACATCATGTTAAACTGATAGTATGAGATAGTTTAGCTGTGGACTTGTATTAGAATGGCAGTGGAGTAAGTAGTACTTAAGTAGTGAAAATTATCTTACATAAATTAAATTTAGCATATTGTTGAGAGATGGTATTATGTTTCTCTTTACAGGATTTTTGATATTGGGGACAACTGCAGTAAAACTATCATACAATGGCGAAACACGTAAAAACAAAGTACTGTAGTTTTACAAAATACAAAATTGTTTTTGTAAAACTATAGTACTTTGTGTTACAGGATTTTAGTATTTAGCGTTTTTTGTTTGTATTCTCAGGTTGTATTTGAAATTTGACATAATTGAAATAAAATGAGAATCATCTGATTCTTATAGAAGAAAATTTAACAGCCATATTGAGGTGTATTTTGAATTATGTTAGAAAGTAGACAATTAAGATAAGATACATCACTTCTTCGTCTTCTGCATTCGTCCGCTGTGAATTTGGGCATTAGACATGATACCTGGTATGGCGCTTCTGACTGATTTTTGCATAGGCCTGCTTTACCATTTGACTGGTGTCCCTCGCCCTGCAAGCAGGCCTTTGCCAACTTCAGAGGTATGATACATCACAATATCCTGTTATACACTAGCCATGCAGTCATTAAACTCTACAGACTTCAGAGGTATGATACATCACAATATCTTGTTATACACTAGCCATGCGGTCATTAAACTCTACAGACTTCAGAGGTATGATACATCATAATATCCTGTTATACACTAGCCATGCAGTCATTAAACTCTACAGACTTCAGAGGTATGATACATCACAATATCTTGTTATACACTAGCCATGCAGTCATTAAACTTCACAGACTTCAGAGGTATGATACATCACAATATCTTGTTATACACTAGCCATGCAGTCATTAAACTCCACAGACTTCAGAGGTATGATACATCACAATATCCTGTTATACACTAGCCATGCAGTCATTAAACTCCACAGACTTCAGAGGTATGATACATCACAATATCTTGTTATACACTAGCCATGCGGTCATTAAACTCTACAGACTTCAGAGGTAAGATACATCACAATATCCTGTTATACACTAGCCATGCAGTCATTAAACTCTACAGACTTCAGAGGTATGATACATCACAATATCTTGTTATACACTAGCCATGCTGTCATTAAACTCTACAGACTTCAAAGGTATGATACATCACAATATCTTGTTATACACTAGCCATGCGATCATTAAACTTCACAGACTTCAGAGGTATGATACATCACAATATCTTGTTATACACTAGCCATGCAGTCATTAAACTCCACAGACTTCAGAGGTATGATACATCACAATATCCTGTTATACACTAGCCATGCAGTCATTAAACCACAGACTTCAGAGGTATGATACATCACAATATCCTGTTATACACTAGCCATGCAGTCATTAAACTCCACAGACTTCAGAGGTATGATACATCACAATATCTTGTTATACACTAGCCATACAGTCATTAAACTCCACAGACTTCAGAGGTATGATACATCACAATATCCTGTTATACACTAGCCATGCGGTCATTAAACTCCACAGACTTCAGAGGTATGATACATCACAATATCTTGTTATACACTAGCCATGCGGTCATTAAACTCTACAGACTTCAGAGGTATGATACATCACAATATCTTGTTATACACTAGCCATACAGTCATTAAACTCCACAGACTTCAGAGGTATGATACATCACAATATCCTGTTATACACTAGCCATGCTGTCATTAAACTCTACAGACTTCAGAGGTATGATACATCACAATATCCTGTTATACACTAGCCATGCGGTCATTAAACTCCACAGACTTCAGAGGTATGATACATCACAATATCCTGTTATACACTAGCCATGCTGTCATTAAACTCCACAGACTTCAGAGGTATGATACATCACAATATCCTGTTATACACTAGCCATGCTGTCATTAAACTCTACAGACTTCAGAGGTATGATACATCACAATATCTTGTTATACACTAGCCATACAGTCATTAAACTCCACAGACTTCAGAGGTAAGATACATCACAATATCCTGTTATACACTAGCCATGCTGTCATTAAACTCTACAGACTTCAGAGGTATGATACATCACAATATCTTGTTATACACTAGCCATGCAGTCATTAAACTCTACAGACTTCAGAGGTATGATACATCACAATATCCTGTTATACACTAGCCATGCAGTCATTAAACTCTACAGACTTCAGAGGTATGATACATCACAATATCCTGTTATACACTAGCCATGCTGTCATTAAACTCTACAGACTTCAGAGGTATGATACATCACAATATCTTGTTATACACTAGCCATGCTGTCATTAAACTCCACAGACTTCAGAGGTATGATACATCACAATATCTTGTTATACACTAGCCATGCTGTCATTAAACTCTACAGACTTCAGAGGTATGATACATCACAATATCCTGTTATACACTAGCCATGCTGTCATTAAACTCTACAGACTTCAGAGGTATGATACATCACAATATCCTGTTATACACTAGCCATGCTGTCATTAAACTCCACAGACTTCAGAGGTATGATACATCACAATATCCTGTTATACACTAGCCATGCTGTCATTAAACTACACAGACTTCAGAGGTATGATACATCACAATATCTTGTTATACACTAGCGATGCGATCATTAAACTCCACAGACTTCAGAGGTATGATACATCACAATATCCTGTTATACACTAGCCATGCAGTCATTAAACTCCACAGACTTCAGAGGTATGATACATCACAATATCCTGTTATACACTAGCCATACGGTCATTAAACTCCACAGACTTCAGAGGTATGATACATCACAATATCCTGTTATACACTAGCCATACGGTCATTAAACTCCACAGACTTCAGAGGTATGATACATCACAATATCTTGTTATACACTAGCGATGCGATCATTAAACTCCACAGACTTCAGAGGTATGATACATCACAATATCCTGTTATACACTAGCCATGCAGTCATTAAACTCCACAGACTTCAGAGGTATGATACATCACAATATCCTGTTATACACTAGCCATGCTGTCATTAAACTCTACAGACTTCAGAGGTATGATACATCACAATATCCTGTTATACACTAGCCATGCTGTCATTAAACTCTACAGACTTCAGAGGTATGATACATCACAATATCCTGTTATACACTAGCCATGCTGTCATTAAACTCCACAGACTTCAGAGGTATGATACATCACAATATCCTGTTATACACTAGCCATGCGGTCATTAAACTCTACAGACTTCAGAGGTATGATACATCACAATATCTTGTTATACACTAGCCATGCTGTCATTAAACTCTACAGACTTCAGAGGTATGATACATCACAATATCCTGTTATACACTAGCCATGCTGTCATTAAACTCCACAGACTTCAGAGGTATGATACATCACAATATCCTGTTATACACTAGCCATGCGGTCATTAAACTCTACAGACTTCAGAGGTATGATACATCACAATATCTTGTTATACACTAGCGATGCTGTCATTAAACTCCACAGACTTCAGAGGTATGATACATCACAATATCCTGTTATACACTAGCCATACGGTCATTAAACTCCACAGACTTCAGAGGTATGATACATCACAATATCCTGTTATACACTAGCCATACGGTCATTAAACTCCACAGACTTCAGAGGTATGATACATCACAATATCTTGTTATACACTAGCCATACAGTCATTAAACTCCACAGACTTCAGAGGTATGATACATCACAATATCCTGTTATACACTAGCCATGCTGTCATTAAACTCTACAGACTTCAGAGGTATGATACATCACAATATCCTGTTATACACTAGCCATACGGTCATTAAACTCCACAGACTTCAGAGGTATGATACATCACAATATCTTGTTATACACTAGCCATACAGTCATTAAACTCCACAGACTTCAGAGGTATGATACATCACAATATCCTGTTATACACTAGCCATGCAGTCATTAAACTCTACAGACTTCAGAGGTATGATACATCACAATATCCTGTTATACACTAGCCATGCTGTCATTAAACTCCACAGACTTCAGAGGTATGATACATCACAATATCTTGTTATACACTAGCCATGCTGTCATTAAACTCCACAGACTTCAGAGGTATGATACATCACAATATCCTGTTATACACTAGCCATGCAGTCATTAAACTCTACAGACTTCAGAGGTATGATACATCACAATATCCTGTTATACACTAGCGATGCTGTCATTAAACTCTACAGACTTCAGAGGTATGATACATCACAATATCCTGTTATACACTAGCCATGCTGTCATTAAACTCCACAGACTTCAGAGGCATGATACATCACAATATCCTGTTATACACTAGCCATGCTGTCATTAAACTCCACAGACTTCAGAGGTATGATACATCACAATATCCTGTTATACACTAGCCATACGGTCATTAAACTCCACAGACTTCAGAGGTATGATACATCACAATATCTTGTTATACACTAGCCATACAGTCATTAAACTCCAGACTTCAGAGGTATGATACATCACAATATCCTGTTATACACTAGCCATGCTGTCATTAAACTCCACAGACTTCAGAGGTATGATACATCACAATATCTTGTTATACACTAGCCATGCGGTCATTAAACTCTACAGACTTCAGAAGTATGATACATCACAATATCTTGTTATACACTAGCGATGCGATCATTAAACTCCACAGACTTCAGACTTCAGAGGTATGATACATCACAATATCCTGTTATACACTAGCCATGCAGTCATTAAACTCTACAGACTTCAGAGGTATGATACATCACAATATCCTGTTATACACTAGCCATGCAGTCATTAAACTCCACAGACTTCAGAGGTATGATACATCACAATATCCTGTTATACACTAGCCATGCAGTCATTAAACTCTACAGACTTCAGAGGTATGATACATCACAATATCCTGTTATACACTAGCCATGCAGTCATTAAACTCTACAGACTTCAGAGGTAAGATACATCACAATATCCTGTTATACACTATCCATGCGGTCATTAAACTCTACAGACTTCAGAGGTATGATACATCACAATATCCTGTTATACACTAGCCATACGGTCATTAAACTCCACAGACTTCAGAGGTATGATACATCACAATATCTTGTTATACACTAGCCATGCTGTCATTAAACTGAGGTATGATACATCACAATATCTTGTTATACACTAGCCATGCTGTCATTAAACTCTACAGACTTCAGAGGTATGATACATCACAATATCTTGTTATACACTAGCCATACGGTCATTAAACTCCACAGACTTCAGAGGTAAGATACATCACAATATCTTGTTATACACTAGCCATGCTGTCATTAAACTCTACAGACTTCAGAGGTATGATACATCATAATATCCTGTTATACACTAGCCATGCAGTCATTAAACTCTACAGACTTCAGAGGTATGATACATCACAATATCCTGTTATACACTAGCCATGCTGTCATTAAACTCTACAGACTTCAGAGGTATGATACATCACAATATCTTGTTATACACTAGCCATGCTGTCATTAAACTCCACAGACTTATGTCCCCCTGTCCTACATCGTGATAAAAAAGTGGTATTACTGGAAGTAACGCCGAGAAATAACATCATCCAATACCTTGTACTTAGCAGAACTAAAGTGTTTAAAGGCAACCCCCAGTCGATAGAAACCGCAGTCGATACAGCAGCTAGCACAGAACAGGAGTTATTAGTCTAAACACACTGAAATACATGCTTGGGAGGAGATTGGAGCACTTATGGATATGTCAGACATGCGATGATCCTCAAATAAACACATTGTTCAGCATTAATTTTGCATTCCCAATTATAACGGTACAACTCATCTGTGTTGCTGTTCTTCATCACTGATAAATCTCTTTGGAAAAAATGTAGTTTTGTTTATAAAATAAGTTTAAATAAATGTTTGTGACAGACAGCTGTTAATTTTAATAACTGAAGCAGACAATATTTTAGCGCATAAAGAGATACCACTAAAAACAAAAGCAAACCTTATAATAATGATTTTCACAAACTATGTTACCAGTGCCAAAGCGCCAATAACAGCAGCTGACAAGCAGAAAATCATAACAAGGAGGTGCCTTAGAAGAGCTGCAGGAGTGACAATAAGAAACAAGATAAAAAATCAGGAGAAGACTGGATGTGAAACCCTTCATGCAATTCATAAAGAACAACAGACTAAATGCTTAGTTCTATTAAGATATTATATAATATAAAGCCCATAAACCGTAAGGGTCGTAGGGGTGTCACTGTGGAGACATCAGCACAAAAAGCATGCCATGAATCTCTGTCTTCAACTCCTCGAACGAGTGTGGAGAAACTCTGCCCGACCAGCTCTTGATGTTGTCAAACCAGGATTTTCTCTGCCCTCCTTTCTTTCTTCCACCCTCAACTGTTCCCTGTAGGATAGTCTTAGAGAGTGAGCTATGTCTCATCACATGCCCGAACCACGTAAGTTTACACCGTTTCACGATTTTCAAGAGTGGTACTTGTCGACCTGTAAGGTTGTTTATTTGGTCTCTTACATAAATATTCGTCTTATGTTCTATGTAACTAATACGTAGTACCCGTCTGTAACACATATTATCTATTAAGAAGTAAATGGTGGAATGGTGGAAGAAGCAGACAAAATATTGACAGCTTACCGGAACTATCATGCAGATACTCAACGAGATGCTGGGCAAACTGTTTCCCCTCTTCCTCATACTCTGCACGCTGCTCTGGAGTCGGGCCTCTGTTCTCTGTATGGTTCACTGCAATGGCTGGCAAGCAAGATGACACAAAGAATGAAATTCAAACAGATTAAATAGAAACTTTAAATCATCATCATCAGTCATTGTCATGCCCAAGGACGCATACGGCAGAGACAAAAATGCCTACATAACTGATTGGCTCCCATAAGCCGCTGGGAGCGTCACTATTTATTTGTTTTAGATCTATCTTAAAGAGAATTCATTGACCTACAAAATGGTTTATTACTCATAAAAATCTGTTCATAATTAAGAAAACTACAGCTGAATTTGTACATACACCTGCAATGGGAAAATGGGACCTAAATTTAATTTAGCCACAACCTATTTTTCAATTCAGTAGCTAATTCTTCTTCTTCTGCAATCAACTTCTGCTATGTGACTACACCGGTATGTTTCATAAATAGGGTGGTGCGCTTGAGGTCTTCATTGATCCCCCTTAATTTGTCCTGTAGGGTTGTTTCTGTTGGCTAGCTTTCCATTCTCACAATGCTCAGGCTGGGGCAGTCTTGCTCGATAGGCTTTGGGAACTGCACAGGTGCAGGCAGCCAGGTCCCAGAGACCCATTCTATGGAGGTGTGCTCTGAGACTGTGGTCTGCGCTTTTCTCTTTAATGTATTTATGTTGTTGTACTCTGAGTTGTATTCTCCATTTGTTTTTCTCCTACTCAATTGTGTGCCTTTCTTTCTACCACAAACGTAGTCCTATGAATGTCTTTGAGCTCTGTTTCAAAAGTTCTCCTCCATGTACCACCAGGCTTCCTTTTTCCACTTACCCTCGGTGTCCACTGTATGTTATATCTTGGTCCAAGAGACATACTGAGGAGGAGATAGGAGCACTTATGGACTAACTGGTTTGATGATAACGATCCAACAACTTCTTTTCTTCTTTTGTCGTTACGCTGCAACCGGTTTGTTGCCCAGTGTCATGGTTTTCTGTTTTTGTCTTGCACTGTTTTGGTGACTTGGGTGATTATTATTTTTGTATTTTGACGGGATTCTGTTATGCCAGGATTGTAACCATCTTTTCCGATGTTCTGTTGGAGAAGACTGTACACAGTGGAATTTGGTTGCATTCTTACTAAATGACCAAACCACTTCATTCTTTGCTTCTCAATGAAATTCAAGTAAAGCTCTGTGCCAACTTTCTTTCTTATGCTGATGTTGGTGACTGTCTTTTCTGGTGTTGTTGTTGGTAACTTTTGCAAGCACAGAATTTCACATGTAGTTTTTTCTTTGCACTCAGCTTTGCTCATTGTCCTTGTTTGGCTCTGGTAACACAAAGTAGGTAATGAAAATGCTGTTGATCATCTGTTTTTTTTAGCTATCAGTGAGATGTTTGAGTGCCTTAACAATGGGACTAGCTGGTATTTGGCAACTAAACTAAATTAAGCTAGTCCTTACCACATTTTACACAAAGCTGTAAGAGTTTTCCAAACTTCTCTTTCACTATTGGCTGGAGCTCCCTTTTAACCTTGGCCTTCGCTGGACTGTTATTAATATATGGACTGTCACACAGGCTACATTTGAATGGTCGACCTTAAAAAAAAAAAAAGTAAGCGGAGAAAGTCATGACAATCAATAGTTATTGTAAACTGCCTGTGGTACCTCTTTTAGAGGCGATGTAGGACAACCTGAGAAATTTAATGGGCGCATGGCTAATCCAGTCGCTGCAACGTTGTTCAGGTTAGGATTTTTCTACCTCTGAAGTCGGAGAATGCTCGCCTGAATGGTGAGGGACACTGATAAGAAAAGCAAGCCATCACACACAAAAATCAGTCAGAGGCGGCGTACTAGTTGCCCTGACTGCACCTGAACTCAAAGCGGGTGGAACAAGAAGAAGAATTTTTCATTTATGTCCACAACAGAAAAAAATCCTTGGCCTTACCATGAATTGAACACAGGTCTCCCGCATGAGAGCTGTGCTCTAATCCATTCAGCCAGATGCTCCTCTATTGTAAACTCCTAACATGTAATATCACAACAATGTGAAGTGTTAGCGACCTCACAATAGTAGACCTTCGTATTTGTAGATAAGATGGTCTTTACCTTTCTACCTTTTGTTTGCTTGAAATATTGTCTGTATTTTCCATGTTATCTTTTGTTATAACCTTCACTATCTTTTAAAGTTCACACATAAGTCCATGCAGTTTTCTGCCCAGTGTCATTTCACTAGGCCAGTGAGTTTGCTTCAGTATATCATATTCGGGGCAGTCTTAAAGTATGTGCTCTGAAATCTGGAGTGCTTGCCCACATGTACACAATCTTTTCCTTAGTTAACTTCACAATCAGATAGTGAAATAAAATGTCAATTCATGACTATGTTTATCATAATTTTCAGAGTTCTACTTCTTTGCATTCGTTCTTTACGACCAATTTTAATCACTCTTTGTGATATATTTGATCTTTGCAGAGAACGTGCATATGTTGCACATTGGTTTGGTAGGCCCTAAACACATAGACTTCTACACGTTTAGGACATGTGCATCTGATTTCAGCCAACCTCCTTAGTTGCCTCTTACGACATGAGTGGCAGGTAACAGTGGTTCTATTCTTTACACCCCAAATTTGGGCCCGGTAACCAGTCAGGCGATTTTCAGAGTAAAACCAGGACCAATTGGAGTATCCCACAAGGTCTGAAGTGCCTAAAGTAACGTTAACAACATTGTTATATAATAGGGCGCATCTGATTAATGACCGTTGATGTGTAGACGCCATGTGACAATTGCAATAATAATACTAACAGTAGTAATAAAGTAATATTAAGGGGATTCGGTAGTAGGGATCATGAAGCTATTTTTGTTGTTTTCGCATTAATGTAAAATTTGTATAACCATTTTGAAAGATTATGACTTAGAATAGTAGAAAAAATGAGTAAAAAAAAAAATGTCAAAGCGTTGCCATGGAAACAATACAAAATGGCTACCAAAAACAAAATTTCAAATCTCTAAGGCTCTGAATCTAATGAATGTAAATGAAATCTGTTTTCACTCTAAGGTGTACAATTGTAATATCTAAAATAATACACATGCTTTTTAGGATATATTAAATGTTATATTTTTTATAAATTTTTAGGTACAAATTTCCTCAAACTTCGGTCAAAAATAGCTGTTATTGAGGCGTGTGTTTACCAAAATTCATAAAAATTTAATATATCCTAAAAATCATGTGTAATTTTTTAGATATTACAATTGTTCACCTTAGAGTGAAAACAGAATTCATTTATATTCATTACTTTCTAGCCTTAGGGATTTAAAATTTTGTGTTTGCGCATTTTTATTGTTTCCATGGCAACGTGTTGACATATTTTTAAAACTAAACTTTTTCTACTCTTTTAAGTCATAATATCTCAAAATTATAATACAAATTCTACATTAATATGAATGCAACGAAAAAAGTTTCAAGACCAGAATCCCCCCTTAAATCTTTCCACGCCAAGTTATTTCCTGAATTTTTAAACAGTTAATTCAAGGGAGGTTTTAAAAAATCCTAACTACCGTCAATAAATAAACATATATATTATATATACTAAATTTAAGAAAACTGGACAACCCAATAGAATAACAAGGTTGAAAAGTAGTATAAGTAAAACAGTAGAAATAAAACTAGAAAGACTAAGGGAAGCAACTCTATGGAACAGTGTGCGGCTAATGGCGTGCAACGGACTTCCGCCGTGGCGCAGTGGAAAGAGTTAATGGCAACATGAACAAGATAACAGACGAAAACTAGATCCTGACTACAAGTTTAACTTGTTTTTCAAATATTGTACTAAGGATAGAAATTAATCACACTGTTATTCAGAAATTCACTTTTTTCTAGAAAAACTAATTAATTGGCAGCCAGGAATGTCATGTTGCCGCAGTGTTGGACAACACTGGCTTAAAGTGTAGGTTGGGTATTTGAGTGGAGCGAGCTTGCTCTTCCCTACTAGAAGGAAATATGGCAGCTATGTTTTATATATATTCCACTTGTACCGTTATATGTTGCATAGTACCTGCATTTCTCATCCTTCTGAACTCAACTCTAAATTATGATATTTCGCTTATCGAAGTTCATTCAGGATTTTCAGGACATTCTGTTTAAATCTGTCTCTTATTCTTTATATTCTTCAGTGCCTTATGCAAGGGATTTTCATGTACCTTTTTTTCTTGATCATCTTCTCAAGTATCCTCTTATGAAGTGATTTTGTAACTATATTTTCTTTGATCTTTCTTCTAAGGTTTGCTTATCAGGTGATTTAAGTGTAACATTTTTCTTTTGATCATTTTTCTCTATCCCTTATCAATGATTTAGTGTTAACTATTTCTTTGATCATTTCTTCTCAAGGTATGCCCTTATGCAAGGTGATTTAGTGTTAAACCCATATTTTCTTTGATCAACAACACACGATGGGTGATAACAGTGAATATCACACCGTCCACCTTTACCTCTCAGTGTTGCTCTAGTACTCAGTTGATTCTTGGTCGACCTTAGGGTCATCGCAGTCAGAGAAAAATTCCCGGGATTTCAAAGTCTACAAAGCTAAAGGGTTACCCACTGTGCTTTCACAACTCTTACAGAAAGAGCACATACCAGCATGACACAGCTTAAAGAACCATCTGTACAAACATTACCTGTATTATTGATATAAGGGAAGACTGCAGTAAAACTATGCAGCAATGGCAAAACACATAAAAACACACAAGTACTGTAGTTTCACAAAGCACAAAAATGATATACAGCGACATTTCAAACCAAAAAAGCATAAAAAGAAGCTGCTCAGCAAAATTCATTTGAAAAAATTATAAAATTTTTAATTTCTACAAAATATTTTCACGACCTTCTAAATTACATCGGGACACTGCTGATCCTACGGAGTTGTGCACTGCTGCCGAGATCTTCCTATGTTATTACACCTGTATTACTTTTCTGGTGGCGTCTATGGCTTAGGGGATAGTGACTCGATCTATTAACCTCGATGTTCTGAGTTTGAATCACGCTGCGGACAGTTTGCTTGTAAATTGTTTTGCGTAGATTTTTACAAAAGGACGATGACAGAAAGCAATGGCAAAATACTGAACATAATAATGTCTAGAAAAATCACAAACAGCGTTAAAAGCTGGGGTTGATTCGTAAAGTCCTGTAAAGGATATGCAATTAACTTATTACATTTCTGTGCTTGCACTACTCCCACTACCTATAGCTCTCGATCGATCCCTACCCGCTTAGCCAGACAGGATGCTCTGTCTGTTTCCAGGGTCACCACATGTAGGTGGGGTAGGATCCTGATTAGTGCCAGCTCACTAATCCTGGTGCCACATTGTCCATATGCGCCTTTGAGCCGAGCTCTCACTATTAAACATTGATAGAGCTACTTACCATTTGCTAACATGTCCTTTTTGTGACCAGTTTTCAATTTAAAATCCCTGCGGTGCTTTTTCTTAACTGGTATATCCATGAGTTCAATGTCGTTGCAATCAACACTGTCTAGGACACGCTTGCTTTGTTTTCTAGGTCTGGAGCTCTTCCTGATGCCTGGATAACTTTCAGCCTGAGATTTATATGCAAACAAAGTCATGATAATCTATCTACTTTTGTAAGACAAGTCCATCAATTTAAATACCATGGAATACTGATAACATCCTCAATACACCTATAGTACGTGTATATTGGAGGTCTCTGTGGCTAACCATTTAAAAAAATAATGACAAACTACTGAACATATAAGTGGTGCCTAGAAAAACCAATGACTCGTTCACTGTGGTTGATATTGACGTCCTGTAAAAGACATGCCACGATTTTCATTTGACATTACATGTTGGTTTTGAAATGTTATCTGGCCGCCCCTATTCCTTTGATCTTGACTTGACAGGCAGTTAACAAGTTATCATTTGACTTTGAAATCCTATTCTGTTGAAGCTATTCATTCAACCGAAACAACTATTTTTGGTTCACCAATCAAACATGATGGTGAAGAGAATGACCTACTTCAGAGAAAAGAAAAAAAAGCGCAAACACTGTTTTTTTTTTATTGACAACATATACATTACATGTTGACTATATATAATATACATGACAAATGTAATTGCATTGCTGCGGAAGTAAAAAAAAAAAAAAATTACACACATATGTTAAGCATTTTTGTTTCTTGTTGGCTCAAATATCACTATGATTCTATTGTAACAAAAGACATCAATTTCAGAAAGGCATAAACATTGCTACAAAGTTGATAGTACCATCATGTTGTATGACAGTGAGACATGGACAGTGTATATCAGACACCTCCAAACAGGAAAAAGAATCAACAGTTTCAAACTTGTTATTTGCTGATAACTGCGCTCTCGCTACCAACTCTGAGGAAGATATGCAGACCTATGTTGACAAGTTGACAATAGCTTGCAATATGTTTGGCTGTACCATTAACATCAGGAAAATGGAGGTCATGTTTCAGCCGCCCTAGAGAGCAGTACCATGATCCAGTCATCAATATTAAACACCAACGTCTCCTGCCAGCAGACAACTTTGCCTAGCTTGACTGCATCCTATCCAGATTGTGTTACTGTGTGAGAGTGGACGGGAATAAGCGTAGCCACAAAGCTGAAAGTTTGAAAGGCCATAGTGATACCAGGTTGATGTACGCCAGCAAGACATGGACAGTGTATAGATAGTGCATGCACAGTGTATAGCAGACACGCAAGAAAACTAAACCACTTGTCTACAAAGACTATTCAAAATAGCTGAGAATCATCGTACTGTTGAGGTGCAAAGAAAGCGAGCTACGTGAAAAGACAAAACACACAACACCCATATGTCTGACCTTGATCATGTATGCCCCACCTGTTGTGGGGATTATATTTGTGGGTTGAACTTTACACTCACCTCCGACACGCCAGAGTGCAGCAGCACACATCTGATGATGTTGTTGTCATCGCTTGCGATGGACGGCTATTATTATTATTATAGCAGACACGCAAGAAAACTATACCACACAGGTAGTCTCTGCGGACTGCTCCAAGTAAAATGGCAGGATAAAATTCCAGGTATGGAAGTCCCCATGAGAGTCAAGATTCCAAGAGCCCACACTATGTTGCAGAAGGCTCAGATGAGATGGGCCGGACATATTCCATGGATGCCTGATAAACGCACCCCAAACAGTTGATGTATGGTGAATTAAATTAGGGCAAAGGACCAGATGATGTACAGAAAAAACGCTTTATATTCACTCTTAAATAAAAATGTTTTGATATTAACACTACAAACTGGAAATCTTCGTCAAATGCGACCCCAGCAACACCACAAGAGAAACTTAAATAGCCGAGAATCAGCTTTCTGCTGAGGCGCAGAGAAAAATGAGCTGCATGAAAAGACAGAGCACATGTTTAACTTTGTCATGTTATGACCAAACTGTAGTAGGAATTGGGTTTCCAAATGGCTCAGTTCCTCCCACACCGATCCCAAATCATTTGGCTTTCAAGTTGTCCATGTTAAGGGTGATTACTATTTCATCTAAATAGTAGTAAGACATCTCTGGCTATCCAAATTGTAACACTCTCATCTAGTAACTGCTGTGCATGTTTTGGGATTCTAGCCACGCCCAAAATATGTTAGTGCACCTGCTATGATGACTCGGCTCTGTTCCATGATCTCTGCACTTGATTGGGCATCTATTACAATTTCAGAGTCGGATTACGCTTGCCTGAATTCCGCACTGCATGTCAGGCCCTAGTAAAATCAGCCAGATGTGCATATTGAGACTGGATCTCCTGAATTCTACGCAACCCACCCGAGGATACTTCCAGAGTCAATCAGTCTGAAGGGCATACCTCTTGGTGTCCTGATATGAAAATGAAAATGTGGCATATCCCGTGTGCCATCACACCAGACAGAGCTCCTGAGGCAGCAGTGATCTTCAGTAGTCATTGCTTTCTGACTGGTCTTTTTACCTTTTAAAGCCCGCAATTTCCTCAAATTACCCACCGTTGGTTTGACCGAGTAGCTGTCTGTGATCTGGTGCCACGCTTGGCTACAGAGCTCATAGTCCCCGTCAGATAATGATATCGACCTAGGTCTCAAGAACAATGATTCCACAGAAAGAAATAACATCCTTTTCCTCTGCCATAGTTTTCTTCAGTGGTCCAATTGCTGAAATCTCCTGATCAATGAAGTTGTCCTTGAACTCTCCTCCGATATAGGCATCCATATCACACATGCCTTCCCGAAAACAAAGAGACAGTACCTATTTTCAACTATTATCCTCTAGACCCCGTAATTTAGGATTTTACATCTTTGTAGTAAATGCTCTGTGTTAGTGGTAGGGGAGTGTCAGCTTCCATCCTTACTTTCTTAAGTTTTTTATCTACCACATTTCCATGAAGGACGATTGGAATAAGTTTTCATCTTGTCCAGGTTGGAGGTTGTCAGCACGCTTTAGGTGGACTCTGAGATTTACATCCATGGTCTTGGCGCTGTCTCGCTAGGTCGTATATCACTAGGTAGAATGTGGTTCATTCTCATTAGTAACCACGATTCTTTGCATATTCTGGATTCTAGACCAACTGAGCTCTAAATACGTTGTTCATTTCATGCTACGAGCTTGAGGCTCACATGGTTTCTTGATCTATAGATTATTTGGGCATCTAAAATTACAAATACTTCAGAAGTCGGATTACAGCTTGCCTGAATGGCGGGGGACACTGATGATAAGGAAAGCAAACCATAAAGTAAAATCAGTCCTATGTGCCATATTAGGCACCTCGACTACTCCTGAATTCATAACAGGCAAACCCACCGAAGGATAAGCACCTGAGCTCCAATTGGTACTGAAGGTTGTGCATGTACACCTGCTCTTTGGGGTCTGGCTATTTATATGAAAATGAAAATCGTGGCATATCCCAAAGGACGTAGCCATCAACCACAGTAAACGAGTCGTTGATTTTTCTAGGCACCACTTGTACGTTCAGTAGTTTGCCATTGCTTTCTGAACGATGAGGTCTATTTTTACCTTTGTAAAAATCCACGGAAACGAATTTGCTTCCAAATTTGCCCACCGTGGGGTTTGAACCAGGTACGCTTGGGTCTGTGATCGAGCTCACTACCGCTTGAGCTACAGACGCTCACATAGATCACACTAGATCACATAGATCATGCTTGATCATACAGACTTCTCACAGTCATCAAGAACAATAAAATTCCACAGAAAGAAATAAACATACCTTTTCCTCTGCCAATAGTTTTTCTTCATGATCCATATTCTGGGAAATCTCCTGATTCAATGAAGATTGTCCTTGAACTACTTCCTCCATAACTAGAGGACAGTACTATATACACAGTTCATTGACCTCTCTGAAACAAAAAGAGACAGTACCTATTTTCAACTATTTATACATAACTAGACTAAGCTGTAATTTATTATTTTTTTCCAACACATCTTTTGTTAGTAAATACTCTGTGTTAGTGTGTAGTTGGTTGAGAGGTGTACAGCTTCCATCCTTCCTTTCCTTTAAGTCTTCTTATCTTAACCACATTTGCCGTGAAGCGTCGTTGGGAGAGTTAGTTTTCTATCTTGTGCCAGGTGTGTTGCGCTGACGTTGTCAGTCCATGCTTTCGCAGGGACTCTGAGATGTTATCTATCCATCGTGTTCTTGGCCTGCCTCGTGCTCTGCGCCTGAGTGTCGATTATTATAGGCACGTGATGGTAGTAAATGTGGTTTCATTCTCATTAGATGGCCGAACCACTTGATTCTTTGCTTCTCGATGTACTGTATGCATGGTACAGTACCAATGATGCTTCTGATATTCACGTTTCTCACTCTATCTCTCCATGTAACGTTGACAGCTTTTCGTAGACATCTCATTTCACATGTAATCTTTCTTTCTTGTGTCTTAGTCAGGGCCATGTTTGGCACTGATAGCAGAGAGTTGGAATAAATATGCAGTTTATCAGTTGTCGTTTGACTGCCATATTAATGCTTGGATGTTTTAATAGTGGTGACAGTTGGTATGTCACTGCGTTTGCCTTCTGGCATCTAGTTTCGATTTCTCTGTCCATCTTTCCATCTGCTGTGAATATACTCCTGAGATATTTGAATTCTGGAGTCTGTTGTATTTTGACATTATTCACATGTATTATTTAGTTGACCTGTTGACCTACTTATTGTCATGACTTCTGTTTTGGAGGTGTTAATTTTCATGTCATATTTTTCGCATGTGCTTGCAGTGCATTTATGTGTTGTTGAAGTTTGTGTTCGTTGTAAATTATACTCTGATCATCCTTTAAGTATTGTCTATATATTCAATGTTGTCTCTTGTATATGTGAGTGCCATAACATTTAGAATATATAGACATACTCATTATGCATTAGTGTGAGGCAACCTGATTGCTAGAGTGTGCCTCTTGGCTGATTGCCTCCGACTTCAGCACTCTTATTGCTAGAGAGACTGTGTCTAACTGAGGGATAGAAAAGTTGTAATAGAAGTAGGAGACAAGACAAGAAAAAGATACCCTCCTCAAGAGAGAGAAAGACTGCCATTTAACCCATAGCTGGGGATTGAGTTGGTTGCAGCCAGAGCAATTTACCACTTGTTGGTGGGTTCTGCGTTGTCACCTTATGTGGCCTCACTTTACTCCTCGCCCTTTAGTCTGGTCTTTCACCTTGTCTGTTCAGCTTGGTTAGACCTGCCAGGAATTAAACTCTCTCCAACATAGCCTGAAGGATTGTCAAGGCACACAAACCCTCTAACCACAATAAGTTAGACTAATGTGGAGGGAGTGTAAAGCTAAAATCAAACCTACTAACCAACACCAACTCTTCTTTGTCATGACACTGTTACCAAATTGTTGCCCAGTGGCTTGGTTTCCTGTTTTTGTCTTGCACTGCTTTAGTGACTTCGGTGATAGTTGTTTTTGCTTTTCTTCTCCGCTGCAGATGGACAGTAACTGTCCCAAAGGAATCAGAGATCTCATTCCCCATCAAAAGCAATCCCTGAATCCAGCTTTATGGGAATATGAGCAGATACATTATAACTGTTCCTTTCCAAGTTTCAGTTTGGAATATCTTCATTGCACTCCAGACATGTCCATAGGTGCTCGATCTCCTTCGCAATATCTCCAACAGCGTCCAGCCGTACCAGTTCAATTTTGATTGATGAGCCTACTCATATACCTGTTGTGCAGTTCTTATTACTCCAATCTTCAATCCGAGATCCTGCAATCTAGTAGTTGACTTGGATTGGTTTAAATGAAAATCTTCTTTGCAGCCACACTCTATGAGGGCTTCAAAATGTCAGCTCTGTCCATTGGCTGACCCCCCGATATAGCGGCAGAGCTAGCCAGCCTGTCTGCTCTTTCATTGCCAATGAAACCTATATGCCTCGAAAGAAGATAAGTGTAATTCTGCACAATAGTTGATGCGTGTAGTGATTCAGTCCATTGCTTTCCAAGTTGTGTTGACACAGTGAGGTGATGATAGAGTGACTCCTTCAGCATGTTTTCTGTGAGCAAGTTAATATGGAAGATCGATGTCATGTTGCAGCCCCCCTTCCTCTCCTCACATCTTGCAGCTGATAAATCTAAAAGGATGATAAAGCTGATACAGTTTGGCTCTAGCAGGATCAAAATAGTTGCCAGAGTGCCACTAAAGACAATGACAAACTGGAATATAGGCACACCACTTCTGGATTTGATTATATTGTCTACTCTCAGATGCTCCTCCATAAATGGATATGATTGTATACCAGTAAATGCTTAAATTAGAGTTTGTATTCTCCTAGAGATGCTGTTGTACAAGAAAAATGGACCACATCTATAGGAAACAATTTTGAGGAATCAGAGACTCATCTTTCGGCCCTTCTTCAGTAGATTATATAGTGCAACCACAAGAAAGTAAGTATTTGGGACTTTTCAGATATGATTTGAGACACACACCCCTTATGAGCAATTAGTAGGAGGTAAGAGTTAACCATCACCAACCCCACTACCAGCTACGACAACATTTGGAACACTTCATAACCAATCCAATCAGTATACTAAATTTATATAGATTAATATTTAAGATATTTTAATAAATTTATTGATTCGAGACTATAATTTAATATCATATGGCAATTTCGCTCACTGAACTACTAGTACAAGTACTATAAATAAGCATTCTGACTTAACCGATTTAAGGGTCTGTCCACTGTTGCTTTACTATTTTAATATTTACTTTAAATTTACTGTTACTACTTTCAGTTTTTATTAATAAACTAAAACATCCTTAATCCTTACCCTACTCCTAATCTCTTGTCTTTTTAACTGAATAACTCAGTAAAAAATAAATGCCTCATGTGCTGTCAATCACAGTTCAACACTAAACAGTAGGAATAATGCTACAATAAATTAAACGCAAAATTGTAGTCTTAAATCTAATTTCAAATTGTGAAGTGTTCTTTTTTTAAATTAAACGCAGGTCTAATCTTGACTTAATTTTAACTTCTTACACTTACTTCATCAAGTGAAAGTTTTCTTCCACAAGCTCACGTTTCTAACGAAAATACATTCATTGCTTACCAGCATCTCTACACGGCGGATGTATATACAATCATTGCCATTATATAGTGAAAATGTTGACAAACACTTTGATAGTTGTTTATGTTTGGATATTTTATCAACACTAGGCGTGGAAATGTCTAGACATCGCAGATCAATTCACTTCGTTTGGTTTGTTTTGTTACATTTTATTCCGCGTTGTCAAACTGAAATGTATTTCCAGGGTACTTGGAATATTTTAAAGCAACTTACACATCTTTTTATCCAGACCATGACATTGCACATACAGTTTCATCTCTCCTGAAAATATACTCCCACACGAGAGTTACACAACAGAAAACAACACAGCTTGTTTTGCATTTTTGTTGAGTGTTGGCATTACCCTTTGTCTACCATTTTGCTCCTTAGTCAGGATTAGTGATGTGAAAATAGTAACAGCTCGTTACTCGAATACCTACTTATGTCTGGATCCGAAAGAAATGAAAAGCACCTTTGAACAAGTATTCGTTTTTGATTGATTGACAGGACCATCATCATTGCACTTCAGTGAGTAACCATGTGTGCTCCGATATCTTTCTTACACAGGAAGATCACGAACTCCGTAGCAGACCGACTGACGCGATCGATCGTCACGTCATGGAACATTGGCATTTCCATTCGTGATCTGTCCTCCACTGCAACTGCCATCCCAAGTCTATTTGATCGCCCATGAGAAGTTGATTACTATACCTTCTCTCTACCACGAAGACGACACTGGCTAGCATGTCCAATTTAACGCCCAATTCTCGAACTCGTTCCAATATCTGAGACTTACCCATGCCACATCATTGAGAACATACCATCATCATCATCAAGGTGCGTATCCTTTATAGAACGTTGCTCTCTTTGCAGCACATCTGAAATTCACTCTGTCTCTTGCCAGTTCACCCACTTCGTCGATGGGCATGTTCATGGTTTCTTTAACATTTGTAGCATCTTCTTCTTGGTCTGCCTCGTCCTGGAACCCTGCCCTCTAGTATTGCTCTTTCCAGGCCAGGGCTTGAAATGACCAAAGTATTAATTTTCCTGTATAGTATGTTGTTTATCAGCCAATTCTCTTTAACATTTAGTTCTTTCAGGACATCAGTGTTCTTTCTTTTTCTGTCCATGGTATTCTAGGATCTTTCTGTAGCATTTAGTTTCGAAGGACTGGATTGTCGTTCTTAATTTTTGTGTAATAGTCCATGATTCACAACCATAAGTAGCCACTGGGAAAACGTATATTTTTAATTTTAGTATTTTGCTGGTGTTTTGCCACATGTTCTTCATGAGAGCATACTACATTGATGAAATCGGCTCTGCCCATACTTCTGCCTCTTGAGTCGGGGCATTGTTTGTAAGAAAGTCAGCACGCTCGTTACCCTGCACTTTAGCATGTCCAGGTGTGTACAGCCAAGTCATTTTCTTGAGATGTGATCTCTGAATGATGTCCACCCATTCTACGCGCAGACTTTCAAATTCAATCATTTGAAGCATATTCATCGAGTCTGATATGATAATGTATGGGTAACCTGTTGCTCAGCCACCCATGACAGAGCCCTGTAGGCAGCGGTGATCTCCATCATCCTATACGATGTCGTTCACTCGAAAGCGCCGCAGTCCTCATGAAGTGTGCAACCGTTTCGTTGTGCGGAATAAAACCACGATGATCTGGTTCCGCGTCTGACAGAGCCATCGGTGTAGATAATGATATCATCTGGATGGGAGTGCTGATCCACGAGTGCAAGAATCTCCGCACTGACGACTCCCGGGGCCCATTCTCTACAGCAGCGTCCAAATGTACTGACAACCCTGGTGTTATTAGTCATATCCTCTGATATAGGCATCCATTCTTCCCCATGCCTCAGCTCGACTAGAGTACAGACCTGTTTAATAACATCCTCGGCAATCCAGGATCAGCCTCTCTTCAAACGACTGCCCTTGTTTTCATTTATGGATTTGTGCAAAGGATGATTTGTGTCATCAGAAACTCTCAGATACGCTTTTACATGTGCGACTTTGTGTCTCTTTAGTTGCGTTGAGTAGCTCGGCAGGAATATTGTCTGGGTCTGATGTTTTGTTAGACGGAGCCATGTTTACAGCATTTCTAATCTCTGATAGTGTTGTACTTGGTTCTAATTCTGAAGTTGCGTTTACTGTGTGTTCTTGAGTGTTCAGTTGGTCCTCTTGTTGTAGGTTGAGTTCATTAAAATATTGCCGCCATCTGTTCATTATCATTTTTTGATTATTAAGAGGAGCATGACTGTTTTCGTCATTAATAATTTCGGTTGGGTCATATTGTTCTTTGTCTTTCCCGCATGGCTTTAATTATCTCGCAGAACTTTCTTGTTGAACTTTTGTAGTTTGAGTTTAATGTTTGTAATCTTGCCATGCTTGTATTTTAGACTTCTTTATAGTCTTCTTGTCGTATTTTCGAGCTGTTCTATACTAAGTGAGGATTGATGTTTGACTGGCGAGGGTACACAATGTAATTTAGGAGATATTAAAAATATTTTGTATGAATTTTTGTTTGTTTAATTTTGGTAATGAATTTTGCAAGTCCAGCGGCTTTCCAGTCTGCTCTTCTTGGTGTTGAGCTGCTAAGTATTCTTTTACGTGGCAGACAAAGCGTGGTTCGTATTTTTCAAAAATGAAGGGAGTGTGGTGACTATGGGGTTAAGGATACTATCAAGGAATTATGAGATGTGTTCCGTAGGACAAGAGCAAGCAGATTCTGTCTTTTCTTCCATTGAGTTGCTACCTGAGAGAACCTATCGTCTCTTCCTCCTTGATGTGTGCTCATTGTACATTTCTATACCTCATTCTGACGACCTTAAAGCTCTCCTGCTCTTTCTCAATAGGAGAACTAATACACTTGTGTCAACTTCTGCTCTCCTTCGTCTTGCGGAACTAGTTCTTACGCTCAACTCCTTTCAGTTTAATGACCAATTCTTTGAGCAGATCAGTGGGGTTGCCATGGGTACTAAAATGGGACCTAGTTATGCTTGTCTATTCATGGGTTATCTTGAACACCTAGTATGGACTACATATGATGGCCCCTTTCCGTCTGTCTATCACAGATACATTGATGACTGTATTGGCATTACTGATATGCCTGAAGCCGATTTATCACGCTTCATTAATTTCATTAATGTTTTCAACCCTTCTATTCGTTTTACTTCTCACATCTCCACTACTTGTGTCCATTTTCTTGACATTACTATCACCATATACCTATCCCCTATCACTACATCAGTATATTACAAGCCTACTGATGCACATAGTTTTCTCCTTTATACTTCTTCCCATCCCCAGGCTTGTCGTGACTTTTTGCCATTCTCGCAGCTCTTGCGCCTTCGTCGCCTTTGTAGCGAGGACGATGAGAGAGCTCGCGAGATGCTTGATTTCTTTCGCAGGTGCCTATACCCGGAGAAGATGCTTGTATCGGCTATGCATCGAGTTCAGAAAATCACTCGCCAGCAGGCCCTTACCAGCCAGCATAGGACTACTAACTCTGACAGAGTAAAACTTATCTTAACTTTCCACCCCCATAGTTCACTGGTAAAAATGTTTTATTCCGTCATCTGTCTATCCTTAAGTCAGATCCTGAGACCAGTTCAGTCTTCCCCAACTATCCTTTGGTGGCTTACAGACGGGACAGAAGTCTTAAGGATATGTTGGTACACAGTAGCCTTAAGTCCAATATCCAGACTCATTTTGGCACTGTCCAGTGTGGTCGTCGGCGTTGCAACACGTATGCTTATTTTAAACAGACGCGTACTGTATCTTTTCTAAGTTTGTTATTGAGGATGGTTTCACATGCGAGTCCCGTAATCTTATCTATGCCATTATCTGTAAGCGGTGTAACAATGCTTATATCGGCGAGACATGCAAGAGGCTCAGTGACCGATTCGCTCAACACTTGCGCGACATACGCCAATGCTCTGTAATCCCTGTAGCCACCCATTTCAATGATACCGGCCATTTAGGAGCTCGCGATGTCCAGGTCACAGCCATCCGATCATGTTCCTCGGATGATCGCAGTCAATTTGCTCTGGAGAATCGGTTGATTTCGTTGTATGGTACCTTGCATCCACGTGGGCTCAACGTATTACATTCCTATGCTTCTTAGTACTTTCTCTTCTCATGCCTTGTAATCTATATGGGCATGTATTCAAGTTATATATTTACTAGATTTTCATTGTTTCTCTTCCTTTCTATTTCTAGTTTTTCTGTGTGTATTTTGTGTTCCACTTATTTCATTTTTCGTTTTTATTCTCAGATTTTCATTAGAAACGTTTATATGTGGTCGTCCATATGTTGTTTTTAAATTTGTCACTCCTGTTGTTCGTTTGCTTGATAAAGGCCTTGTTGGTCGAAACGTTGCTGTATTTTGTCATTATCTTTGTAATTTGTAAGACTACAGTACTTTGTGATTACGTGTTTTGCCAATCAAATAGTTTTACTGCAGTCTCATCTGTTTTGCCAATCAAATAGTTTTACTACAGTCTCATCTGTTTTGCCAATCAAATAGTTTTACTGCAGTCTCATCTGTTTTGCCAATCAAATAGTTTTACTACAGTCTCATCTGTTTTGCCAATCAAATAGTTTTACTACAGTCTCATCTGTTTTGCCAATCAAATAGTTTTACTACAGTCTCATCTGTTTTGCCAATCAAATAGTTTTACTGCAGTCTCATCTGTTTTGCCAATCAAATAGTTTTACTACAGTCTCATCTGTTTTGCCAATCAAATAGTTTTACTACAGTCTCATCTGTTTTGCCAATCAAATAGTTTTACTGCAGTCTCATCTATTTTGCCAAATCAAATAGTTTTACTACAGTCTCATCTATTTTGCAAATCAAATAGTTTTACTACAGTCTCATCTATTTTGCCAAATCAAATAGTTTTACTGCAGTCTCATCTATTTTGCCAAATCAAATAGTTTTACTACAGTCTCATCTGTTTTGCCAATCAAATAGTTTTACTACAGTCTCATCTGTTTTGCCAATCAAATAGTTTTACTACAGTCTCATCTGTTTTGCCAATCAAATAGTTTTACTACAGTCTCATCTATTTTGCCAAATCAAATAGTTTTACTACAGTCTCATCTATTTTGCAAATCAAATAGTTTTACTACAGTCTCATCTATTTTGCCAAATCAAATAGTTTTACTGCAGTCTCATCTATTTTGCCAATCAAATAGTTTTACTACAGTCTCATCTGTTTTGCCAATCAAATAGTTTTACTGCAGTCTCATCTGTTTTGCCAATCAAATAGTTTTACTGCAGTCTCATCTATTTTGCCAATCAAATAGTTTGACTACAGTCTCATCTATTTTGCCAAATCAAATAGTTTTACTACAGTCTCATCTATTTTGCAAATCAAATAGTTTTACTACAGTCTCATCTATTTTGCCAAATCAAATAGTTTTACTGCAGTCTCATCTATTTTGCAAATCAAATAGTTTTACTACAGTCTCATCTGTTTTGCCAATCAAATAGTTTTACTACAGTCTCATCTGTTTTGCCAATCAAATAGTTTTACTGCAGTCTCATCTATTTTACCAATCAAATAGTTTTACTGCAGTCTCATCTATTTTACCAATCAAATAGTTTTACTACAGTCTCATCTGTTTTGCCAATCAAATAGTTTTACTACAGTCTCATCTGTTGTGCCAAATCAAATAGTTTGACTACAGTCTCATCTGTTTTGCCAATCAAATAGTTTTACTACAGTCTCATCTATTTTGCCAATCAAATAGTTTTACTACAGTCTCATCTGTTTTGCCAAATCAAATAGTTTTACTACAGTCTCATCTGTTTTGCCAATCAAATAGTTTTACTACAGTCTCATCTGTTTTGCCAATCAAATAGTTTTACTGCAGTCTCATCTGTTTTGCCAATCAAATAGTTTTACTACAGTCTCATCTGTTTTGCCAATCAAATAGTTTTACTACAGTCTCATCTGTTTTGCCAATCAAATAGTTTTACTACAGTCTCATCTATTTTGCAAATCAAATAGTTTTACTACAGTCTCATCTGTTTTACCAATCAAATAGTTTGACTACAGTCTCATCTGTTTTGCCAATCAAATAGTTTTACTACAGTCTCATCTGTTTTGCCAATCAAATAGTTTTACTACAGTCTCATCTGTTTTACCAATCAAATAGTTTTACTGCAGTCTTATCTGTTTTGCCAAATCAAATAGTTTTACTGCAGTCTCATCTATTTTACCAATCAAATAGTTTTACTGCAGTCTTATCTGTTTTGCCAAATCAAATAGTTTTACTGCAGTCTCATCTATTTTACCAATCAAATAGTTTTACTGCAGTCTTATCTGTTTTGCCAAATCAAATAGTTTTACTGCAGTCTCATCTGTTTTGCCAATCAAATAGTTTTACTACAGTCTCATCTGTTTTACCAATCAAATAGTTTTACTACAGTCTCATCTATTTTGCTAATCAAATAGTTTTACTACAGTCTCATCTGTTTTACCAATCAAATAGTTTTACTACAGTCTCATCTGTTTTGCCAATCAACTAGTTTTACTACAGTCTCATCTGTTTTGCCAATCAAATAGTTTTACTGCAGTCTCATCTGTTTTGCCAATCAAATAGTTTTACTACAGTCTCATCTGTTTTACCAATCAAATAGTTTGACTACAGTCTCATCTGTTTTGCCAATCAAATAGTTTTACTACAGTCTCATCTGTTTTGCCAATCAAATAGTTTTACTACAGTCTCATCTGTTTTGCCAATCAAATAGTTTTACTACAGTCTCATCTGTTTTACCAATCAAATAGTTTGACTACAGTCTCATCTGTTTTGGTGAATATTTCTGTTACATGCTCACCGTGAACACGGGACCTACGTTTTATCGTCCGTCTCCGATAGAACTAAGACTAGAATGTGTGCTGTCTGGGTGTAGTCCTGAGAAGGATTTTGTGTTGATTTAGAGTTTATACACCCATATCTAGAATTAAATCTTTTTAATGGTTTTAAGGCCTTATAAACTATAATTCTAGATAAATGGTTTTAAAATCCTTCTCTATTCTATTTATAAACACCACTATATAATATCAACACAAATAACACAACACGGAAATAAATCCATCGATTCAAGTACCTGGGAACACTCCTGACATCAGATGGCAGATGTAAAACAGAGATTAGAAGTAAAATAGCTCAAGTGAAAGCAGCTTTTATGAAAGTGAAAAGCACACTATGCTCGAATTCACTACCAGTAACACTGCGAAAACGAATACTCCAGTGCTATATTGATCCAATACTTCTGTATGGCAGCGAATCATGGACAATAAATGAACAATCAATACGATCATTGGAAACCACAGATGTGGTTTTACAGAAGAATGCTGAACATTCCATGGACAGCGAAGAAAACAAATGTGGAGATTTTAAATCAGTCCTGCAGACAAAGAAACATCAAAAGAATAAGAATCCGACAATCAAAGTTCTTCGGGCATATAATGCGAAGAGAAGGTTTAGAACATTTGGTGACTACATGTACAATTCAGGGAAGGAGAGATAGTGGAAGACAAGAGGGAGAAGATGTTGGATGTCCTGACATGGTTCGAAACAAGATCGACGTCAGAACTGATTACATGCATCAAGCAGAGAGAGTTGTGGAGAGACATGATCGCCTACGCCGGCAGGCATGGCACTTAATTGATTGATTCCATTTGTTTTGCATCGTTTGCTTTATAAACGCTTTCTTGTCGAAATGTCGCTGTATTCTGTATTTGTACTTTATAAAACTATCTAAAGTTTTTATGTGTTTTGATTATTATTAAGTAACGATAAGTAACGAGCACGTAGTAACGAGTATTTGTTGCAAAAGTAGCGAACAGTAGTCTATTCTTAAAAGTAACTGTAACGCAGATCACTAGTCAGGATATTACGGGATGCAAGTTACATTGAAAGCTCGTAGATGTTTTCTCCCAAATAATAATGGTACAAATGACATATATATATTTAGAACATTCATTCAGTTTAGTGAGCGCACATTGAGCCTATATGATTTCACTTAAGACAGACCAATAGGTCCTGTCTCTTTTATTGGATGACGAATGGTTTTAATGATGATTGATACCTTCGCACATTCATTACACGTTACATGGACAGTGTATAGCAGACACGGAAGAAAATTAAACCATTTCCACACAAGCTGTCTACGCAGAATACTAAAAATAAACTGGCAGGACAAAATTCCAGACAGCGAAGTCCTCACAAGAGCAAAGATCCCAAGCGTCAACACCCTGTTGCAGAAGGCCCAACTGAGATGGGTCGGTCACGTTGCTCGAATGCCTGATAAACGCATCCCAAAACAGTTGATGTATGGCGAGCTTGAAGGAGGCAGACGTTTAGCTGGTGGACAGAAAACGCTTTAAAGACACTCTTAAAGTGTCTCTGAAATGCTTCGATATAGACAATACGTGCTGGGAATCCCTTGCGCAAGATCGCCAAATGTGGCGCTGTAACACCAGAGAGGTGCAACAGTACACGTCTGAGATTGTTGTCATCATCGCTTGCGATGGACGGCTATTAACACGTTCGTCTGTATTGTCCATCATCATCAAGGGGCGTATCCTATATAAGACTTTGCTTGCTTTGCAGCGCATCTGAAATTAACTCTTGTCTCTAGTCAGTTCACCCACTTCGTCGATGGTCATATTCATGGTTTCTTTAAATAACTTGTAACCATCTTCTTCTTGGTCTGCCTCTGCGTTCTGGGACCCTGCCCTATAATATTATTCTTTCCAGGCCATCGTGACACTTAATGTGACCAAAGTATCTAATTTTTCTGTATAGTATGCTGTTTATCAGCCAATTCTCTTTAACATTTAGTTCTTTCAGGACATTACAAATTGAAGAATTGAAGAATTGAAAATTACAATTGAAGGTTATTTTAAACCAAAAAAAAATGTAAGGAGCGGTATTTCGAAGACTTGCATCATACTGAGAGAACATACCGCACGGTCCTGAACGCAAGGGTATCGGTGGTGTAGAGGTTAGGTGTTTGTCTCTCGTTCCAAAGGTACTCGGCTTGCTTCTTTGTGGAACCATCTTCCCAGAGATCATTGATTTCTATGTAGGTAAGATCGAGTTCCTAGTCCTATCGGAAACGAACGATAAAACGAAGGCCCCGTGTTCAATTTGAGCACATAAACAGTTCAAAATCGAGAATAGCAGAATGGAAGGGCATGCCGCAAAATGTATTAGAAAGATTAAAAATAAATTCATACAAAATACTGTTTCAGTTTGGAATATCTTCATTGCACTCCGACATGTCCATATGTGCTCCGATCTCCTTTGCAATATATCCAACAAAATACTGTTACTATCTTTAAAACTACACCAAGGACCCACCGCTTTCAACCGACTGACCAACAACTTCGTACACTAGATGGAGATATTCCAAAATAAATTCTTAAGATGAATACTGCACATTTACTAACCAAATACTGAGCAAATGAAGAGCTTTTAAAAGAAACAAACTGTGTATTATTGGAGGGCATCATTAAAAGACGAATATAGAGGATGATTGGTCATGTATGTTGTATGCCAGTAGGGACATTTGCCAGGACAGTTCTCGGATGGACAGCTGATGGGAAATATAACCAATATAAAATATATCCAAATATATCCAAAGGAAAAAGGGATAAGAACAATTGAAGGAGAGTTGAAAGATTGTGGTCTGCCGTTTGAAACAATTGGTAGAACGGTGACATAACGGCTGCAATGCAAATCTCTTTTGGAAGTCTTATGTGTCAAACAGGACACGAAGAAGATATAGACAGACATGCAGACAGGTAACAGGCAAACAGACAAACAGGTAGGTATGTAGATAGTTAAAGTTAATTGCATATCCTTTACAGGACTTTGCGAATCAACCCCAGCATTTTAACTCTGTTTATGATTTTTCGAGGTATTATTACTTTCAGTAGTTTGCCATTGCTTTCTGAACGGGTGGTGCCACGTTCTTTTGTAAAAACCCACGCGAAACAATTTGCAACCAAATTATCCGCAGCGTGATTCGAACTCAGAACGTCGGAGTCATTATCCCTAGGCCACAGACGCCACCGATATGTAGATACGTAGGTAAATATATAAATAGATAGACCGACAGAAAGAGAAATTTGAAAAATGACTAAAGATAAAGAAAGTAAGTTGAATTTATTTGAAAATAGATGTCTGTGGGAAAAAAAATACATAAAATGGGACGAATTCGGGAAAAAACGATGAAATCAGAAAAATTGGTCAACCACTGGTAACAACTGATATAAGTCGAAAAGATGAAGATATGTTAGGCATACTCTGAAAAGGAATGATCAAATAATAACGAAGCAGGCACTGAAGTGGGAGACAACGGGTTCAAGGAATAAACTTCGCAATAGGGAACCCTGAAACGAACGTTACTCAGAGAGTCGTGAAATATCGAACTCAATTCCATAGAAACGATTAATCTCGATATAGGGGGAGACTGCAGTAAAACTATATAAACTGGCGAAACACATAATAACAAAGTACTGTAGTTTTACAAAATATAAAAACAACGACAATACACAGCAACGTATCGACCAAAATGCCTTTATCAAGCAAACGATACAACAGGGGTGACGAATTTCACAGCCTCATTTAGACTACAGAGATTCCACAGTCATGACATGAAATCACAAAACAATAACTAAATAAATGCAAAACACAGTTGTTTTCTCTTCCACTTCTAGTTCTCATTTATTTCGTTATTCGACAAGACATTCTCTGATTTCATCAGTTCCTCTGAATTTGTCCATTTATGTTAATTATTTTCTCAGACATCTATTTTCAAATGCATTCAACTTGCTTTCTATATCTTTAGTCATTTCCAATCTCGTGGCATATGTTGATTGATATAACATTTGATTTGAAAATTCGTAAATATCTATCTATATATATATATATATATATATATATATATATATATATGTAACCTGATTAATACTGAATATTCGTTTAATATGATTATATATATAATGTTCTTCTAAGCTTAGATACTGCTTTTCAAATATAAGATACAAACAATTTTAAGCTTAATAAAATCAAATATTCTATAATCTGCTCAATCTGTCAATAGTTCAATAACATACGGCACATTGTTTCAAGCAATCAACTGCCATGCCTGCCGGCGTAGGCGATCATGTTCTCACAATCTCTTTGCTTGAGTATGTAATCAGTTCTGATGTCGATATTTTGTCGAACCATGATGTCAGCCATCAACATCTTCTCCTCTGTCTTCCACGATCTCTCCTTCCCTGAATTTTACCTGTAGTCACCAAATGTTTCTAAACCTTCTCTTCGCATTATATGCCCGAAGACACTGATTTCGGATTCTTATTCTTTTGATAAAGGTTTCTTTGTGTGCAGGCCTGATTTAAAACCTCCACGTTTGTTTTCTTTGCTGTCCATGGAATTATCAACATTCTTCTGTAAACCACATCTCTGAGCTTCCATGATCGTATTGATTGTTTGTTCAGTGTCCATGATTCGCTGCCATACATAAGAATTGGTTCAATATAGCATTGGAGTACTCGTTTTCGCAGTGTCATTGGTAGTGAGTTCACGCATAGTGTGTTCTTCATTTTCATAAAAGCTGCTTTCGTTTGAGCTATTCTACTCTAATCTCTGTTGTACATCTTCCATCTGGTGTTAAGAATGTTCCTAGATACTTGAATCGATGGACTTGTTTCAGTGTTGTGTTATTTATTTTGATATTGCATGTTGGTGTTTCTTGTTTCTTGGAGACAACCATAACCTCTGTTTTCTTTATATTCATGCTTAATCCTTTCTTTTCACTTTCTCTCACTAGTATGTCTATCAAGTCTTGCAGATCGTGTTCATTTGTAGCCATGAGAATTGTGTCATCAGCGTACCTTAGGTTGTTTATATTTTGTCCACCGACTGCTATTCCTGTCTTTTCTTCTATAGATCTCATGATGTTTTCGCTATATAAGTTGAATAGGTCTGGTGAGAGTACGCACCCTTGTCGTACTCCTAACTGTATCGCCTGATAGATTCCAATCTTACTCTCTAGTCTAATGGCACATTGTTTACACATGTTTAAATTATGTCACCAGATTTAGCTGTCATATAATACACACAGCTTGTGTATGCGGCTGCTAAATCTGGCGAGCTAAATTTTAACAAGTATTTAACTAGATATGAATGACTGGTGAGCGTCTGTAACTTGAACCGTAGTGAGCTCGATCACAACCCAATCGTTCCTGGTTCAAACTCCGCCCCGGACACGTTTGCAGTACAATTCTTTCCCTTGGATTCTTACTAACGTTAAAAATAGACATCACCGTTCAGAAAGCAATGGGAAACTGCTGAATGTATAAGTGGTGTCTAGAAAATCGACCACTCGTTTACTGTGGTTGTTGGTGAAATCATGTAAAGGATATGTAACGATTTTCATCTTTTTAATAAGAGACTGTGTTTTATTAGTATATTTTGTGTTGTGGAGATTTTCAACCTAAAACAGAAATTTTCTTAGAATTATACAAAGTAAGACTTTTCTTGTTTTTTAAATTTTATTTTAAAATTACATATGTTGATTACCACCTTATTAATAAGTCAGTCAATTAATCAATATATCTGGTGATGTTAATTGATTGATTGATTGTTTTGTTGATTGATTGATTGGGCCATCATCATTGCACTTTGGTGAATAACCATGTGTGCTATAATTTCTTTCTTACACAGAAAGATCTCATTCAGAAGACAAGGGTCTTCGTTGTAATTTTGAAGATGGTGAAACATTTTTTGAAGGAATTTGATTTCTATTATTATGAATTTGTGCCCCGGGCAGCGGCTTTGCAGCCTACGCTTTTTTTTCTCAACATCCAGTTTTTTTTTCCTGCCGCAGATATTTTTATCTAAACCTCCAGTTTCTTCTTTAGCAGACATTTTATCTCGTTCTCCAGTTTCTTCTTTAGCAGACATTTTATCTCGTTCTCCAGTTTCTTCTTTAGCAGACATTTTATCTCGTCCTCAGTTTTCTTTAGCAGACATTTTATCTTGTTCTCCAGTTTCTTCTTTAGCAGACATTTTTATCATAATCTCCAATTTCTTTTTCAGCAGACAGTATCTCATCATCATCAAGGTGCATGTCCTTTATAAGACGTTGCTAACTTTGCAGCGCATCCACTTCGCCCAGTTCACCCACTTCGCCGATGGTCATGTTCATGGTGTCTTTAATATCTTGTAGCCATCTTCTTCTTGTCGCTCTGCGTCCGACCTTGCACTTCCAATACTGTTCTCTCAGGCCATCGTGACCTCGATGTGACTAAAGTATGTAATTTTCGGTATAGTATATTGTTTATCAGCCAATTCTCTTCACCATTCAGTTTTTCAGGACATCAGTGTTTCTTCCTTTTCTCTGTCCATGATATTCGTATAATCTTCTGTAGCATTCCGTTTCAATTTTCGTCAACCTTGTTTCATCTCAACCTTCAACCTCTCTCTCTCTCTTTAGCCTGTTACCCCTTGGCGTTTAGGGCAGCAACAAACACACACCATTCGTCCCTGTTCATGGCCTTCCTCTGTATTGTGTTCCAGCTATGATTCATTTCCAATTCTTGCTCTACGTTCTCCTCCAGGTTGTCTTAGGCTTCACCTTTCTCCTTACAATAACAGCATTAATTCATTATGTTTTTTAGAACAGATTTGAATTGACGCTGCTCATTGAATAATATGTATGAATAATTGTACCGGTTGATCCTTCAGGTATTTATTCTTCAAGCTCTGAAACCTTTATTACATATGGGCAGATGTATAACAGGTCCAGCAGCACCCTAACGTCCATGCCATCATTCATAGTGCTCTATTTTGACTCTCGCCGGCTTTTTGTTAATCAGATGTGAAATACAAACTATTTTTTTCAGTTTATTTATTTACGCTCTGAACATGATCTTTCTTATTTTACGGTCATGTTTTAATTTGTACATTTTACTCTTCAACCCAACCTTTGTTTTTAACTAAAAAACCTCAGCATCTCAGACTATATTAATCTTCTTCTTTTGTCGTCACACTGTTACTGGGCTGTTGCCCAGTGTCTGTTTTCCTTTTGTCATCATCTGTTACTGGGTTGTTGCCCAGTGTCGTAGTTTTCTGTTTGTGTCTTGCACTTTCTTGGCTTGGTGATTATTATTTTATGCTCTTTCAAGATTCTGCTATGCAATCTAAAATTTTGTCGTGGTCTTCTCTCGCCTTCTTTCCTATGTTCTGTTGTGAAGACTCTTTTATACTGTGAAGTTTGGAGTATTTCTTATTAAGTGGTCAAACCACTTAATTCTTTTTTCTCAAGGAAGGTTCTGTCCCAACTTTCTCTTTGCTGATGTTGATGATTTGTATTTTCTGATGACGTTGAATCTTTCCAGACAGCGCGTTTTCTATTATACAATTTTTGTGCTTGCCTTTCCTTATTGTCCATGTTTGGCTTTGGTTACACAACTATATTAATATTATTGTTAATATTATCACTTCATCGTTTTTTTTCTTTCTTAAATTATGTCTTGCCTCACAGATTTTTTTTCTCTCTCTCTCTCTCTCTCGTTCGTTCTTTTCGGCCATTTTGATCATTCTCATTGTGATATATAAACAACCTTTGCCAAGACCGTTTTTTTACGTCACATCTTCAATACTATTTGGAGCTCTGGTGCTTGTCCTTCGGCGACGTGTCCGATTTCAACCAGCGTTTACTGGTTCGTTCTCCGTCAGCTTTTGACTGCTCCTAGACGACCTGCAAGGCAGCAGGTTGTTATTTCCTTTTAGGGTAGCGACCCTTAGACGACCTACCCTCCCGGGTTGTTGAGCGTCATCTGTCCAGGTTGCCGGTCTTTTTGTGGACTACTTGGTTTGCCTGCCGTGCAGTTTTGTATACGGTTTGTTCCGCTAGCATTTGATTGTTCCCAATCTAACTACATATAGATATATCCAGATAGAACTTAAAATCAAAGAAAACTGGCTGATGCTACAAATAGGACAGAGAAAATTGAGATATTTTGGACGTATATAAAGATACAAAGGGTTGAAGAAGACCATCATGGAAGGAGGCATACCGGCAAAGAGGAGAAGAGGAAGACGAAGGAGAAGATGGATTCAGGATGTAACTGATGGTTTGAACATGACGACTGCAGATGCGGGACATCTGGCCTACGAGAGAGAGAGAAATTCCGAAAGGACTGTTAAAGTAGCAACGTTCTACTCAGGTGATGATAATAAAACCCTGGTTCAACCAATCTTTGAGAGTCTCACATGTCTCTCGTAGAAGTATAAGGTTACTCCGCCTCTGATATATACATATGTAACTACGTGTTTCTACACCTATGGCAAGTAACGCATATATCACACTGGAATCTAAAATGATAAAAATAACAGAGTAGATCACCTATTTAAGTAACAATTTTATTGCATAGGAAATGTTAAAAAGAAATTATGATACGAATTGACAAAGCAATATCAGCTTTTAAAAGTCTAAATAAAATATGGAACTGCAAGTTATATAGTATTAAAACTAAATTACGAATTTTCAATTCAAATGTTGTATCAATCCTAACATATGCCAGCGAGAGTTGGAAAATGACTAAAGATATAGAAAGCAAGTTGAATGCATTTGAAAATAGATGTCTGCGAAAAATAATGAATATAAAATGGAATGAATTCAGGAGAAGTGATGAAATTAGAGATATGTCTGGTCAACTACTAGTGACAACTGTTATAAGAAAGAGAAGATGGAGATATGTTGGACACACCTTGAGGAGAAATGATCAACGAATATCAAAGCAGGCATTGAAGTGGGATGCAAAGGGTTCAAGAAAGAGAGGTCGACCTAAGGAGACCCTGAAACGAACTTTGCTGAGAGAGGCAGGAAATATCGGTCTCAGTTCCATGGATGAGATTGAGCGAGTTGCCAGGATAGAGCGGTATGGAGAAATTACTTGCAGGCCCTATGTAATGTATAACGGTAAGAGAGGAATTATTATTATTATTAATCTAACTACAAGGCAGTAGTGGTTCTCTCTGCACAATGCTTTGCTCGACGCCAGCCCACGTCTCCTTCTCTGGATGCACCCTCATCCATTCTTGTTTATCCGTTCAGCTTTTCCCTTCGGCCGGGAGAGACGTTCATTAATAATCACTCTGAGATTCCGCTCGTCTGTGTTACTCGATCCGCTGGATCTCATCCAACGTGACTACTTCTGCATCCCTACTTATATCAGTGTAGCTCTCCCTCGATCCCATCCGCTTTGCCAGACAGGAACCAATGTCTGTTACCATGGTAACCACGTGGAAAAAGGGGGTAGGATCTTGATTAGTGTCAGCTCACTAATCCTGGCGCGCGTTGTCCCTTTGCGTCTTTGGACTCCCTCCACCTGCCCCTCCCACAGATTCAGGTTAATAAGAGATTTATAGAAGATCTCTTGATATTTTGTTTTCTTCTGTACACAGTGTCTTTCAATGTCTCTGTTATTTCTATGGACCACGTTTCGACTTGTATCCTCTGTATCTGAGTATACTTACGAAATATTATTAGTAGTAGTTTCGCAATCATCTCATGGCGTCCTATGTACCTATGTATGTATGTATGTATGTATGTGTATGTATGTATGTATGTATGTATGTATGTATGTATGTATGTATGTATGTATGTATGTATGTGTATGTATGTATGTATGTAGGTATGTAGTGTATGTATGTATGTATGTATGTAGTGTATGTATTTTTCAGTGGCTACTTATGGTTGTGAATCATGGACTATTACACAAAATTAAGAACGAAAATCCAGTCCTTCGAAACTAATGCTACAGAAAGATCCTATTAATACCATGGACAGAAAAAAGAAAGCACACTGATGTCCTGAAAGAACTAAATGTTAAAGAGAATTGGTGATAAACAACATACTATACAGAAAAGTTACATACTTTGGTCACATCAAGCGTCACGATGGCATGGAAAGAACAATACTAGAGGGCAGGGTCACAGAACGCAGAGGCAGACCAAGAAGGAGATGGCTACAAGATATTAAAGAAACCATGAACATGACCATCGACGACGTGGGTAAACTGGCTAGAGACAGAGTGAATTTCAGATGTGCTACAAAGAGAGCAACGTCCTATAAAGGATACGCACCTTGATGATGGTATGTATATATGCATGTATGTATTATGTATTTATGTATGCATGTATGTATGTATGTATGCATGATATGTATGTAATATAAATGTGAGAGTAATACGATATCACTTGTATTAAAACAAACGATTTATATCTTTGCAGGATATGCTGATTAGAAGAATGATTCGTAAAGGTCCCTGTTCAATTCTTCTCTTCATCTCTATATTGATTTCAATCGGATTTGTCAGAATCGTGTATCTGAACAGCCCGTGCACTTGCCCCTCATCTACTAATATACAAGACACCGAGTTCTTCCCACGGAAGGATAGTCTGCCGCAGTGGAAGGACTTGCGTGCTATTGGGAATACAACGACAGACTTAAACAAACAAGACGTTTCAGTAAATATAACAGGTACAAGTTTGTATAATTTTACTGGTATCTATTTGTTAACACAAGCGACAGAGGCGTGTCACAAGCTATAGAGGATGGGGTAGCAATGTAACACAGTGCCAGAGGCGTGTCACAGGCTAGAGAGATGGGGTAGGAATGTTAATCCAAGTGCCAGAGGCGTGTCACAGGCTAGAGAGAGATGGGGGTAGCTATATGTTAATCCAAGTGCCAGAGGCGTATCACAAGCTATAGAGAGATGGGGGTAGCTATATGTTAACATAAGTACTAGAGGCGTTACATGTTAGATAGAGATGGGGGTAACTATATGCTAACTGTGACCTCCTATAACATTCGGCCCACGGGCTCATGTAAAAATTATAGGAAATAAGACCACAACCTTCGTGTGATCCTCGCAGTCCAGTATTGTTGTATAAAGGCTAATTCATTGTTTTCCCGATCCAGAAGCACTTGAGCTTTCAACTCCATCGGCTCAGTGCCATGGACATTGTAATCCTTCGGTTCGGTGCCACGAACACCGTAAATCTGTGGGATCTGTGGCTTTTTCTGCCAGCCCGCGGAATTGAACCGCACTCACAGAGGGCTTGTCACCTGCAGTTCAAAGCCCTTCGAACACGCTGGGCAGATGGGCTAATTCATTTTAAAAACAATACAACATGCTAAATTAAGATTATATTATGTTATAAGTTAAGTTTAAAGTTAAGAAATAACACTATTTTTGCATTTTTCATCAGTAAATAACCACGGACTCATAGAGTTGAATACAATTTTTTTAAAATCTTAACATGTTCTATCAAACGCATACCAAAAAATCCCCATTAAACATGATTTTTCTATTTCATGTTTGAGCTAGTCGGCCATCTGTTGCCGGGGGCAACGGTACAACCTCCATCCGACATCTAACACAGGACAAACAGGCAAGCTAGTTCTGATTCAGTTGTGAATCGCAAAAAACAGCAACATGTGTTCACTTTAAATGTAACAAAGTATTCTTGTCTAGTAAACTGTGAATACTTCGACAGTCATACAGTTTTACTTAAGTGTTGTAGGTTTAATTATACCATTATCACCACAAGAATATTCAATATTTTGTCAACCATAACAGTACAACATATTGTAGGGTTACCTATACCCTAATCTTGGCATAATAACCAATATGTTATGTTAATAACCAATAACAAAACTGAATACTATCCTCAGATCTATTCAAGCCAGTCTGAATACTATCCTCAGATCTATTCAAGCCAGTCTGAATACTATCCTCAGATCTATTCAAGCCGGCATTTTCTGAATACTATCCTCAGATCTATTCAAGCCAGCATTTTCTTAATACTATCCTCAGATCTATTCAAGCCAGCATTTTCTGAATAATATCCTCAGATCTATTCAAGCCAGTCTGAATACTATCCTCAGATCTATTCAAGCCATTCTGAATACTATCCTCAGATCTATTCAAGCCAGCATTTTCTGAACAAGAATTGAAAATCATCGCAGAAGTTCTTCAAAAGTTTCATGAAATAATGTTCAACGCTTCCTTGCATTATTTTATATATAAGGTAAGTGAATATACTGTTCCTACTGCTAGTATTTTTTCGTGTTATCATTCAGGTGTCAATGTCAGAGTTGGACACTGACAACAATGTCGACATGGACACGATAACAATGTCAGACCTGGACACTGATAACAATGTCAGAGCTGGACACTGACAACAATGTCAGACCTGGACACTGACAACAATGTCAGACATGGACACTGACGACACTGTCAGAGATGGACACTGACAACAATGTCAGAGCTGGACACTGACAACAATGTCAGAGCTGGACACTGACAACAATGTCAGACCTGGACACTGACAACAATGTCAGACATGAACACTGACAACAATGTCAGACCTGGACACTGACAACAATGTCAGATCTGGACACTGACAACAATGTCAGACCTGGACACTGACAACAACGTCAGACATGAACACTGACAACAATGTCAGACTTCAACAACAAATGAGAAAATAAGAAACAAAACGACAGAGATAAAGTGTTTACGACGAATTCGAAATGTTACAAGAAAAGATACAAATCAGAAACGACGAAATCATAAAAAAGTGAGATCCTTGCCGGTGCTACGCTATATAAAGAAAAAACAGGTCAAATGTTTCAGACATGCACCAAGGCAGTATCCCACAAATAGCACTAGCTCTCAGATACAGCAGCAACAGACCCAGAGGAGGACCACGTACACGATGGAACGACAGAATATCCGAGACACTAACTTCTACAGGGTGTTCAAGATAATTGCAGCGCCATTGAAAATTCGAAAGTTGCCAGGTACATATTGAGTTGTGTTTATTTACTATTTAAACCGGTTCTGACTAGCTCGTCCTACGTCACATTTGTTCATCGCCCCTTCCCGCACTACAATTACACACCGTCACACAACCTTGACCTATACTACGTCATAACTGAACCTTCCCATTTCCATACATATATGCCAGATTAGCTCCATTCACGGGCTGCTTTTAAGTTGAACACCCTGTACATTGTACAAAACACATAAAGAGACTCGCTCCAGGTGCCTTTTCTGCCTGAAGCCGAAAGGCAAAACATTGATAGAGAATAGATAGAAATATAAATAGATCATTCAGGTGGTACCTCTCTATTTGAACATACGTATATTTTAACATTGGCTGGATAAAGGCCTTTTGATAAAAACGTCGGTTTAGTTTGCTACTGTACTTTGTACAATAACATTATTTCAAGCTTTGATATATCGAATGTGGTCGCATATAGCAAAGTTGATAACACATTACGGCAGCTATTGCGTGCATGGAAAATGTAGAAGTTCATTTATGGTTTGAAGTTAAGAGCTCCCCTCTAGTTTCATATTTACTTTCCTCGTTCCCAATATCGAACATTTTTCAGAGCTCCTGATCTTAATGCAGGTGAGATATAACTCCTAGTCATATCGGAGACGGACAATAAAACGTAGGTACCGTGTTCATGTTGAGCTCGTAAAAAAATCAATTTCTTTACTTTATCTTTTTTACTTCTCTATTTTTACTTTTTCTTCTTCTTCTGCGATTGCCTGCCGGGAAGTCAGGCGTTCGTCAAGGCGTCTGGTAGTGCGCTTCTGATTGATTTTTGCTTGAAGTTTGCTTACAATTTGATTGGTGTCCTCGCACACAGGCGAGCCTTCGCCATCTTCAGAGGTAGTCTTATTTACTCTAATGCTGTTTTGCTTCACATCGTCAGTATCATCTTCAGAGGTAGTCTTATTTACTCTAATGCTGTTTTGCTTCACATCGTCAGTATAAGAAGAGATTTCTAGACTTTAATGTGCGTTTCTTAAACAGTGTTTTTCGCCGCCTCTGATAACTCTGAAATCCACATTTTACGTGGACTACCATTTGCTTATTCAACACATTCAACTTATATGCGGAGAACATCATGAGGAATGTAAAAGACGATACCAACTATGTGAATTACGACCCTCTCACTATAGGCGGCAAATGAATACCAGAGCTTAGATACGCAGACGATACAGTATTATTATCCACCAGCAAAGAAGGTTTGGAAAACCTAATCATGGCGACCAAGAAATATAGTGAAGACCAACATCTATATTTGAATACACAAAAACAAAAATCATGTCATGTCAACTGACAGAGCAAAAGGCTCACCTAACATCCAAGTAAACAATGAAGAACTCCAATGTGTAGAAAGCTACGAAAATCTGGGCTCAATAATTAACAATAACGGTGACTGCTCCAAAGAGATCTCAAGAAGATTGGCAATAGTATTCATGAAGTTAAACACAATGAAGAACATGTGGCAAAGCACCAGCAAAATACTAAAATTAAAAATATTGAGAGCATGCATTTTCCCAGTGGCTACTTATGGTTGTGAATCATGGACTACTACACAAAATTTAAGAACGAAAATCCAGTCCTTCGAAACTAAATGCTTCCAGAAAGATCCTACGAATACCATGGACAGAAAAAGAAAGAACACTGATGCCCTGAAAGAACTAAATGTTAAAGAGAATTGGCTGATAAACAACATACTATACAGAAAAATTACATACTTTGGTCACATCAAGCCTGGAAAGAACAATACTAGAGGGCAGGGTCCCAGGACGCAGAGGCAGACCAAGAAGAAGATGGCTACAAGATATTAAAGAAACCATGAATATGACCATCAACGAAGTGGGTGAACTGGCAAGAGACAGAGTGAATTTCAGATGTGCTGCAAAGAGAGCAACGTTCTGTAAAGGATACGCACCTTGATGATGACCTTTTGCTTTATATCCACTGTATCGGAGTAACATTGCTCTTTGAGGCGTACTGTCTGTTGGTACTCTGCTTATATGGTCGAACCATTGAATGTGTTGTTTGTTAAAGAAACCATTAAACTATGAATATTTAACTTATCTCCTATGTTACTCATTTACTAGGGAACTCTACTAGGATCCTATAGACATCACAGTATAATACCGTGGGATGATGATGTAGACGTGCTAGTTGCTGAACAAGACAAGACTGCAATGTGGCGAGCTTTTGAGAGAGGGATACCTCAATATAGGTTGTTTGAGTTTCGTGGCAGGTTCGTCTCAATGTTCTTTCTTATTGCTGACTAGTTAGTTGGCATAGCTTATTCTCTTTTTCTTTTGTCCTTCTCTGCTTTAGTGCCGTTAGGTGTAGCAGATTTAAACCGATGATCGGTTTCCGAGATAATGCACGCTCGGTCGCTTGATATGCTGTGGTATTGCGGAGTTTTAAGATCTCTGTAACTACATCAATCAATCTTTTTCTTGGTCTGCCCCTTCTTCTTGATGATTCCATTTTCATGTTGTACGCCTTTGCAACTGGTGTATTCAGGTTCATTTTCACCAATTGGCCAAACCATTTGAGTCTCTGTTTTTCAATGAATCTAATAGCAGGTGTTGTTCCGACCCTTCTTTTAATTTCCTCATTTCGTATATGGTCTCTTCTTGTTTTATTTTCCATTTTCCTCAAGCATCTCATTTATTAATTCCTCTCGTACCGTTATACGTTACATAGGGCCTGCAAGAAATTTCTTCATACCGCTCTATCCTGGGCAACTCGCTCAATCTCCTCCATGGAACTGAGACCGATATTTCCTGCCTCTCTCAGCAAAGTTGTTTCAGGGTCTCTTTAGGTCAACCTCTTTTCTTGAACCCTTTGCATCCCACTTCAATGCCTGCTTGATATTCGTTGATCATTTCTCCTCAAGTGTGCCCAACATATCTCCTTTCTTTCTTATAAAGTTGTCACTAGTGGTAATTTTCCTTTCTTGCTTTTTTGTCAGTGCCCATATTTTTCACTAGTAGCACAATGTTGCTATGAAGATTGCATTTATAATCTGTCTTTTAGTCTCTACTAGAATTGTTGTTTGCTTCATTCAAGATTGAGGTAAGTTGGTATGTAATGTTGCTTTCTTTCTAGATTCTAGTTTCAATCTCTCTGTTCAGTCTACTATCAGATGTGAAAATACTTCAAAGTAAATTGAACTAGTTGATATAGATTTTTCAAGTGCGTGAATTTGTAAACAGTGATGAATTTCTCCTTCTACCTTTCTCTTTTCTGTTTTCTTGTATGTGGTCGTTCAAGTTCATTTCTGTTTTTGTAGAAAAGTCAACGTCCTTAAAGCTGATTTGTGCGACAACTTAGCAGAGTAGACATGCGAATTGTCACATGACCGAATGTCTGCTAACATGTATGCAGATATTATCCAGACAAGCTTAAAAAACGTTTATACAAAAACGAGTAACTTGATGGACTACTTGCAAAAAGGTTTCAGACAAATGCCTCATATCAAAGTACCACATGTGAAGATATGTTGTATCATGTTATCAGGTCAGATTGGACAAAGGGATTGGTCAGAGCTAATTCATTTCAATGCAAATGAACAATTGTAGGAACCACATCACACGCTATAAAATATGTAGAGAGACATACAATAAAATAATGCGGTCATCTTCAGTTATCAGTTATATGAGGACTATCATCATAGCACTCCAGACATGTCCATAGGTCCTCCGATCTCCATCTCAACAAATCGAGCAGCGTCCAGCGGCCCAACACGCCAGCTCGATGTTGATTCTTTCGGACCGTACCAATATCGACACCCATTCTCTCTAATCTGGTCAGCGAGTGGGATTCACACACCTGAAACTCCTCTGTTCATAAAAAAACTTCTCAATGCGTTAAGAATGTCACTTCGGTCCATTGCAGCTCTTTCTGATATCTAGCCATGCCAGCCAATCTATCAGTTCGTTCCTTACCACTGATTCCTGCGTGCCCAGTGACAAAAATGAACGTGATTTCTCGTATCCCTGTCTGTACCAGTATCTCCATCCAGTTTCGTCTCAACATTCCTGACTCGACTATACATATTATGAACATGAATCCCAGTTAACCGACATTGTGTGACTACATCAGTAGAACATATTTTATGAGAGAACGAAGAAGGTCATGAATCATGGATAGACAACATCAACGAAACGCTAGAACCATTGGTGATGGAATCAGAAAAATATCTGGTCAACCACTAGTAATAACGGTTATAAGAGAAGATGGAGATATGTTGAGCATACTCTGACAAGAAATAATCAAAGAATTACAAAGCAGTCATTGAAGTATAGGGAAAAAGTTAAAAAGACAGGACGCCATAGGGAAACACTGAAACGAACTTTGCTGAGAAAGGAGGGAAATATCGGACTCAATTCCATAAGTAGATTAAGAGAGTTTTCCAGGATAGAGCGGTGTGAAGAAATTACTTGCAGGCTCTATGTAACGTATAACGGTGTGATAGGAATATGAAGTCTCCAACTATTCAAGGCACAAGATCCTCGCACTCTGAGTCACTTCGCAATTAGAAGAGTGTTGTTCTTTAGAAGGCTACACATATTAATTCTCTATCTTAAGGCCTGACTTCATGGCACGGTAGAGCGTCAACATCTGAGTTGATAGCAAACACCAACGACAGAGATTTGTGGAGATCCATGATCGTCTATGCCAGCCGGCATGGTACCTGATGATGATCTTAAGGTGTAGTTGATATCGTTCTGATTTCTTACCAACCACAGAGAGTGCATGTATATTCTCTCTCTTGTGTTCCCGGCCTAGACTGATGAACCTACTTTTATCATGAATTTTACCGTGGTTTTAAGGGACTCTGTCCTCCGTACAGCTTTTCAGAAGCTCTGTGTTTAGGGGCCATGTTTTTTTCTTATACCTGCTAACCGTTGACAGTCTTGCAGAACGTGTTCTGCCGTCAAGTCCACCTTTTCGCAGGGGCACAGGCTAGTTGTGCCAATCTTAAATTTGTGGAACATGTGGGCTCGGAGCTTGTTGTGTCCGGTACGGAGACGAAGTATGGCAACTTTTTCACTGCGAGAGAGGCCATAGTATCCGTCACTGTTGGTATACTGAGGATGATCTTTGACCATTTGTTTTGTAGTGCAAACCGATGGTTGTTCTGGCTTCCTCATAACTGATCTCGTGATCAGTCTGAGGTAGTCGTCCGCCTTCTTTTGCCAGTTTGTCGACTGTTTCGTTTCTCCTTACGTTACAGTGTGATGGTATCCACTGAATGACGGTGCGTTTGCGTGTCGCTTAGTTCATCGAGGGTCATTTTGAGCTCATTCTGCTCTGTTTTGCCTACACTTTTGAGTGCCGTGATGACCGATAGAGCATCGGTGAATATCACGACCTTGTTGCGAGCGGTGCCTATTCTCTCAAGGATCATTTCGGCCGCAGCTTTTATTGCCTCAGCCTCTGCTCGGTAATTACTCGAGTATTTACCTGTGGCAATCGCTTTCGTGACCGTCACTTTCTTTGGGAGTTTAAACACTATTCCTCCTCCGCCATCGCTGATTGCGTTTTTGCTGATCCGTCAATGTATACGTGCGTCCACTTTTTTTCAGGGTTCTCGGATACTATGTACTTTTCTGTGGCCGCTTTTCTTTCGAAGTTTTTTGCTCCCTTTATTTAGTATGCATGGGATTGATTCCCTTAGTTCTGGCATTATTATTTTCCACGGCGGGCACTTATCAGTTGCCGGGATTGGTTTGTCTTTGCATTTTGAGAGGACTGGATGGTCTGCGGTCAGTGCTTTGGAGATTTTTACGAAACTAGATCTCTGTATCCTGCTTCTTTCGAATTCATACATTCTTTCGTGCATGTGTGGGAATCCAGCCGTTTAAGTTTTTCTGCTAAAACTAAGACTTTTTTGTCCCTTCGATCTGTCATTGGTTGGATGCCAGTGATTGTTTCCATCGCCTTGATAGGCGTGGACTTCATGGCTCCAGTGATAATGCGCATTGCACGGTTCTGGCTGTTGGACACTTTGGCAAATTGCTTGTTGGATGCATTGCTTGACGCTGTAATACCGTACTCCAAGACCGGTTGCACTCTACCGGATGTATATTCTATAACACGTCATACATGTTGAGGGAGAGTGCTTGTGCAGTATACAATATGGTACACATGTGTAGAGAGAGTGTGCTTGTATATATTATAATATTACACAATTGTGTAGCGATGATTCATCATCATCAAGGTGCGTATCCTTTATAGGACGTTGCTCTCTTTGCAGCACATTTGAAATTCACTCTGTCTCTTGCTAGTTCACCCACTTCGTCAATGGTCATGTTCTTGGTTTCTTTAATATCTTGTAGCCATCTTCTTCTTGGACCGCCTCTGCCTCTGCGTCCTGGGACCCTGCCCTCTAGTATCTGCCCTCTAGAGATGATTACTGGTGGGAATTAATAAAAACAAAACCCCACTTGATAGTACCACATCCTCCTGTGTGTTGTCGGGCCCCGAAAGAATAGTAACACTGCGACCTACAAGGCATGTCGTAAGAGGCACTAAGGTAGGGCCTGAGAAGCTCCGAGTAAGTTGAAAAAAAAGCGCAGAAATCGGATGTGCTGGCCTACATGCAGACGCATAAATGGCACAACGTACAATCGCTCTTAGGCTCCAATCACATACAAATCACACAGCGTGGTTAACAAGTGGTTGATATGAAGAGTTCGAAGAAGAAGTAGTACCACATCTACTGAGGTATACGGAACATGGTATCAGATTTGATCGATCATATTAAAGATTATCCAAACATTTGTTTTAATAGTCATTCTTCTTCTCTTCCACCATTTACTTTTTATAGAAGTGTTGGGGGGACACATAGTGATCTAGTGTGTGCTTGTTTTAAAGTACTTTGTAAGCTGATATTAATTTTCGTAAGGCTGTTCTTGATGCCGTCGCTCCATCTTTGCGTGGTCTTCCTCTTGCTTTGTACTCGATATACTTTGTTATGTGTGGCTCTCTGTGGTATGCGATACCAGGGCATTGTTGTCAGGTGTCCAAACCATTTAATATTTTGTTCTTTTATTAAATGTGTGACTGGTTTCACATCCAGTCTTCTTCTGATTTCTTAATTTCTAATTTTGTCTCTTATTGTCACACCTGCAGCTCTTCTAAGGCACCTTATCTCTGTCGTTATGATTCTCCACTCATTAGCTGCTGTTATTGGCCATGTTTGACACTGGTAACATACTAAAAGTAAAAAAAAGTAAAGTAACCCTTTCATACCTCGTGGTGTATAGGGCAATACAGTGTTTTGGCCTGTATCGTTCATTGACCGTCGGCACATGATGGGTGATGTGGTCAGCATCACGCCGGTCGTCTTTACTTTCCCAGAGCATATCTGGTACCCAATTGAGGCTGGGTCGACCTGAGAGCCGTCGAGGTCGGGAAAAATTCACACCCACTGCGGGAGTTGAACCCGGACCACCAGCCTTGAGAAGCGAGTTCACTATCAACTACGCTACTCGACTCTCTAACATAGTGTTGGCCAGAAAATGTTGTTTTTAATATAAGTTTTTAATAGTCTAATCAAATAATTTAATAATGATGATAACTGACTAACTATATTGTTACTTCATCATCCACAGGTTCAAGTTCTCTTCTCAAATATCAGGTCGCACTATCAAAAATGTGAATTGGCTGGTACCGTTCATAGATATCAGCTTCTACAGGGATAACGTTACACATCTTTGGGACATAACTTTACCGAGACAATCAGCTTTTATCAAATCCTCGATATATCCATTAAAACCCCGACCTTTTCTTGGAAAACTGTACCCGGCTCCCCGTGATCCTTTGATTAACTTACAGGTAACTTACAAGATAGACAATTGTTTCACAGGAGACTACAAACATGCGACAAGATCAAATAAGAATTCTAGTGAGGTTCTTACTATCCCTTGCTCAGACTTGATTGATTTTGTACCTTTCGTGAGACATATCCGAGGTCCAGCTGGAGCATGGTGCCAGGAGATGCTTACTTTCAGAGGTCAGGTGTTGAACACGTTTATAAGGGACTCTATAAACATTCCAGTTTGTTGATAGTTTGTTAATTCTTCTTCTTCTTCTTCTCGTTTCTCCCGCTATGAATTCAGGTGTAGTCAGAGCGTCCAGTATGAAGCTTCTGGTTGATTTTTGCGTAAATGCTTGCTTTCTTTTCATCTGTGTCCTTGCCATTCAAGTGAGCATTCTCCGACTTCAGATGATAGTTTGTTAATAATAACTAACTTAATTAGAATTTAACCAGCGAGTCACATGAATGATCAGTGTGCATACCCTGCGAAATCTGTTGGAGGAGACTGAGCACCTATGTGTCTGCCCGGAGTGCTGTGTCGTCAGTTCATTAATCAATAGCTAAATGTAAATATTTAAGTTAATATTGTTAAATTAAACTGATAAAACACACATTCTTATTCTTTTTTCTATTCGCTAATCCTGTTTTTTTGTTAATAGAGCCAGGATAAAAATAGATTTCTACAGGGTGTTCAACTTAGAAGCAGCCTGTGAATGGAGCTAATCTGGCATATATGTATGAAAATGAGAAGGTTCAATTATGACGTAGTATAGGTCAAGGTTGTGTGATGGTGTGTAATTGTAGTGCAGGAAGGGGCGATGAACAAATGTGACGTAGGACAAGCTAGTCAGAACCTGTTTAAATAGTAAATAGACGAGATGCAATGCGTACCTGGCAAATTTATATTTATCACTGGGGCTGCTTTTAAGTTGAACACCCTATAGAACGTGATGTTGTATGCGCTTCGTAAACAATGTCTTTCGATGCCTCTGTTATCTCTGAGGTCAACCTTTTGCGTGGATGGCCTTCTGCTTTGTATTCACTGTATCGGAGTAGCATTGTTCTTTGAGACATACTGCTCAGTGGCGGAACCATTTAATTTGTTGTTTCTTGATGAAGTTCTGTACTGATGTTGTAGCCACTTTTTTCCTAATATCTTCATTTCTAAACTGGTATCTTCATGTTACCACTAGCATTCTGCGTAGACGCTTCATCTCTATCATAACTAGTTTTCTTTTATTACTTAATGTTAGCGTTCAGGTTTGGCACTGATAGCATAATATTGGGAGAAAGATTGTGTTCAACACTCATCTTTTAGTGTTCATGGTGTCATGTTTGTGTTTCAACATTGCTGCCATTTATCCTATGATTTCAATTGTCCTATAATTTCATTTGTCCAATGATTTCAATTGTCCTATAATTTCATCTCTCCTATAATTTCATTTGTCCTATAATTTCCAATTTTAATGTCCTATAATTTCATTTGTCCTATAATTTCAATTTGTCCTATAATTTCATTTGTCCTATAATTTCAATTGTCCTATAATTTCATTTGTCCTATAATTTCAATTGTCCTATAATTTCATTCCAATTATTGTCCTATATTAATTTCATTTGTCCTTGCATAATTTCATTTGTCCTATGATTTCATTTGCTTTAGAAAACACCCTACCCTGAAGAGTATCGGGCGACTGCACTACCATGCGGCCATTAAATTCCACAGGCTCATGTTCCTTCTGTCCTAGGCCGTCCCAAAAGACGGTATTACATGCAATAACGACAGATGAGAATTTGAGCAAATTTCACAAAAAAGACATTGTAAGCAAGGAGAGAAAATAGAAAGAGCCAGTGGCGGCTCGTCATTAAGGGTCAGTGGGGCCGGGCCCCCACCAAAATTATGTATAACGTGTATTTAATAGTTAATAAATTAAAATATAACCTAACCCAAACCATGATTTTTCCCGAAAATTTGAGTCTGGCCCTACCAACAAAAAAGGATCACGAACCGCCACTGGAAAGAGTTAAGAGTTTTGAATATCTCTGATCATTGCTACCAAGAAGGAAAATCGGAAGAAGGACACTAAAAGAAGAACAAACATTGTCTTGCAGGCTAAAAATGGGTTGGAATCAAACTAATCTAACAGCACATCAAGATAATACTAAATACAGTAAAACCTCGATTAACCGTGAGTTTCTGTTATCTGTTATCGTCTTTAAAAAAAATGTTACCAAAGTGCATGGACTGGTTTGAAATTGAAGAGGGGGCAAATACAGCACATATCCTACATCTGCGTAAAATACAGAACATCGCCGTGCAGAAAGAAAGAGCCTCAAAGATACAAAACGTGATGGCATATTATTTTAAAGTAACGTAAGTTTATAATTTTCTTAATTTTAAGTTAGAGCTTAAACATCGACAGCAAAGATCTAAGAGTCATTCAGAACATATATTGGCAGCAAACAGAAGCTATAAGAATAGACAAAAAGATTGAAACTTTCCAGTAGATCAAAAAAGGCGTTAGACAAGGATGCGTATTATCACCAGACCTGATCTCATTGTATTGTGAAAGCATTTTTAGGTCTATAAAAGATATTCCTGGAATAGCTGTAGGAGGACATATCATAAATAACCTGAGATACGCTGATGATACTGAATACCAAGAATACCAAGAATACGCTGAATACCAAGAAAGGAAATGAAGCTGAAGAAATTAGTTGATAATGTTGTGACAGAAAGTAACAACAAAGGACTAAGTTTGAATATTAAGAAGACAAAAGTTATGATCATATCGAAAAAGCAGATTTTGCCAAAATGCATCATCACAGTAAATGGGACTGATCTAAGACAAGTGCAGCAATTTAAATATCTTGGAGTCTTGGTAACATCAGATGGCAGATACCGATCAGAAATAAAGAGCAGAATAGGACAAGCGAAACATCATTCCTGAAAATGAGAAGCATTATCTGCAACAAGTCCATGTCAATCCCGATCAGAATGCGTGTTATTCAGTGCTACATAGAACCAATACTGACATACGGACGTGAGTCATGGACAATAAACACACCGATCGAAAATTCTCTGAGGGCCACAGAGATGTGGTTTTACAGAAGAATGATGAGAATCCCATGGACGGATAAAAGGACTAATGTTGAGGTGTTGAATGAGATCAAGACACAGAGAAAGCTTATCATCAATATAAGAAAGAGGCAGTCATCATTTTTCGGGCATGTGATGAGGAGGGGATGTTTAGAACATATTGTAACAACTGGTAAAATCGAGGGTAGACGAGACAGAGGAAGACAGCGAGCGACAATTTTGGATAGCCTGACTTCATGGCACGGTAGAGCGTCAATATCTGAGTTGATAGTAAACACCAATGACAGAGATTTGTGGAGATCCATGATCGCCTACGCCAGCCGGCACGGCACCTGATGATGATGAGGTTTATAATATTACAATACATTTCTGTACATGACTACTCTTCTATTGAAGTTATATTGATCGTTTTATAAAATTAAAAACAATATATATGTATTATTCACTTTTTAAGGATTTTATTTTCATTTCATCCCAAACCTGCAGTGAAATTACGTTACTGTATATATGTATTTAGCGATTTCTGTTATCCGATATTCGGTTATCCATCATATCCCTGGTCCGGACGGTGACAGTTAATCGAGGTTATACCGTACACATAAGAACAAAGTACTTTAGTTTTACAAAATACAGAAACAGTGACGATACACAGCAACGTTTCGACCAAAAGGCCATTATCAAGCAAACGATAAAACAGGAGTGACGAATTTCAAAGAACACTACATATGGACGACTACATAGATATGTTGTATAGTTTGCTTGATAAAGGCCTTTTGGTCTAAACGTTGCTGTGCATCGTCACTGTTTATGTATTTTGTAAAACTAAAGTACTTTGTTCTTACGTGTTTCGTACTCTACCAAGTTTTACTGCAGTCTCCCCATTTTCTACTGTACATGCATATTCACTGTAACGACGTATGTTTGTGAAACATGGACATCTAACAAGGAAGTGGAAAAGCATAGATGTACTTTTTAATATAAGTGTTACTTAAGAGTCTCCGTATAGCATGAACAGATAAGAGAATAAATAAATCTTTCCAGAAGATACTCAAAGTTAATGTAAACTGGCCAATGTTACAAATAAAAATGCCCCCAAAAATTGAAGTATTTTGACACATAGTTATTGATTATATGAACTGACGTCACAGCACTTTATGCAGACTCATAGGTGTTCAGTCTTCCACAATAGATAAGGGCAAGCATATGACGATTCACGTGGCTTACTGGTTAAACACACCACTCTCTCTCTCTCTCTTCTCTCTCTCTCTCTCTCTCTCTACTCTCTACTTGCTCTTTCAACATTAAATCAATGGATTGATCAACTCAAATGCCTAAGTCGACTGAGAAGGCATCGAGAACTGAGAAGGTATCAATGACTGAGGCATCGAGAACTGGGTACAGCTGGACATGAACTGAAGGCATCTACTGAAAGGCTCAGCTAGGTATAGACGGAGGTCGAACGGGAAAGGTATCATGACTGAGAATCAGAACGAGAGTTCAATACTGAGAGGTGAGAATGAGAAGGCATCAATGACTGGAGAAGGATGAGACTAAGGCATCATGACTGGAGAAGGCATCGAGAACTGGAGAAGGCATCAATGACTGGAGAAGGCAGTTATGGAGACATCCCAGCACAAATTTAGATAAAGGACCACAGAGAGGATGGATTCATTAATTGATAGATGATTTTAGTAGGACAACAACGGAGACTGGAGATCTAGGTTATGAGAGAAAGAGAAATTCCGAAGAACTGTTTGGATGTCTAAATTCTGCTAAGGACAAGCTAGTGTTGGCCGCCTGTATGTTGCCTGGGTAGCAAGGGATCAAGAATAATAAAACTGCTACCTACAGGGCATGTCTAAGAGACGACTGAGGTAGAGGCCAGGAAGCTACCATAGTAAATAAAAACAGAAAACATATATATATATAAATACGACGAAACACATAAAAACAAAGTACTGTTGTTTACCTAAATACAAAAACAATAACAACACACAGCAACGTTTCGACCAAAAAACCTTTATCAAGCCTTTTGTTTTATATATATATATTCATCAAATAGCTTGTCCTGAGCAGAACTTTGCCACCTTATCAGTCCTTATGAATTTCTCTCTCTCATTTGTTAGATGTCTGTGCAGCCGTCAATCTCAAACCATCAGTTACATAATGAATCCATCTTCTCCGTTGTCTTCCTTTTCTCCTCCTTGCGGGATGCCCCTTTCATGATGGTCTTCTCAGCCCTTCGTGTCCTTTTATATACCCCAAATACTCAATTTTATCATTCTTACTTGGTTTGCATCAGCCAGTTTTCTTTCATTTTGAGTTCTTTCTGGATAGATCTGTTTGTTCTCTTCTCTGTCCATGATATACGGAGGACTCTCCTGTAACAAGCATGTTCAAAATCACCTTATGTTTTCCACCGCCTTGTTAAATCTCTCTTTAGCCTGTTACGCCTTTGGCGTTTAGGGCAGCAACAAACGTACACCATTCTTCCCTGTTCATGGCCTTCTTCTGTATTGTGTTCCTGCTCAGATTCATTTCTTCAGCTCTTGCTCTATCGTTCCTCTCCGGTCGTCTACTTACGCTGCCTACCTCTATCCACATGAGTGCAGCCATCCTGCATCATGTCCATCCTGTCAATCCATCTCAGCGTCCTATGATATCAACTCTTGGCATGTAGCATTTGATGAGATATATCGCAGTATACGCTAGATTTACAGTTGTATGAGGGAGAGTCTGATATCCTGTGTTCGATCGTCCCATATGTGACAACTGTATAGATATATCTTGGTCTGATGTAGGCAATTCAGGTAGTCTGAAGCTGAATGCTACCCGTCTTTATGCAGATCGGCCTCCTTCAATGTTATGCATAATTATATATATATATAATCAATTTTGACGAATGCTAAGAAGAAAGGAGACGATGCATACACGATCTAGAATACTGCTGCTAACGCCGGCCAACTTGCACAGAACAAAGAGTTGTTCAGGACTGCTGTCATGGGAGCCAAGTTCCGTAAGGGACAAGCTACTTGATGATGATGATGATATATATATATATATATATATAGAGAGAGAGAGAGAGGGATCACTTATACATTCCAACACTCGATTTCTAACACATATTACTTAATAAAATAATTTAAAAAACTGACAAAATCCTGAATTTGTTATGTTGTGATTTTGATTTAGTTTTGTTATTTGTCCGTGAAAAATCATGTTGACGATTGCAGAGTTCAGTTGCCGCTACTGTAGATTCTCTAATATACCGGCTTAGATTTTTGACGGTTATTGGTTATTGGTTACTAGAGTAACATCATTAAACTCTAGGCAGATCCAACGGTGCTTAGTCTCCACCTCCTCCCAATAGATATCGAAAAGTATGCATACTGACGGTTCCCGTAGCTCGCTGGTTAAACACACTCCTCACTGTGCCCCTCAGGGATCCAGTTCTACCGGTACAACTGGTTAGCTCCAAACTGCTCAAATCACTGAATCGATTCAACATCTATTCTAGTGTCTTTAGGACGGAAAAGCTCAAAGAATAGATCGTTTGCTTAGCGGAATCAACAAGAAAATGAGATATGGTTTACTTCACGTAACCAACGTTCGATAGTTAAGTAAAGTCATATCGTTTGAGAAAGACACTCTTCATGAGACATTTTGTTTAGAATGACTCGCTGGTTGTGTTTGTAATGACGCTGTATTGCTAGGCTAGGCGATGGTGTAGTAAGTAATGAGGATAAGTGGTTCGAATAAGTGGTTTGTCTATTTGTTTTTTCGGAAGCTCTTAATACCTGTACACTGTTTATTTGTTGATCATATTCGTTACTTCCGTTGCTTCCTCTGGGGTTCTTGCAAAAAACCCCAAAAAAACTCCTTGTTCTCATAGTTGAGTAAAGGAACTGATACACATACCTTCATCATAGTGGTTCAACCAGAGTCAGCAATACTAACGTACAAAATATGACAAAATTATGGGATCTCTATGGCGTAGACGGTAGGTGTTCACCTCTTGTTCCAAAAATACTTTTCTTCGCTTCCTCGTGGAGCTATCCGGATATTTTTTCCGAGATCCATGGTCACAATTTAGGTAAAATTGAGTTCCTAGTCTTATCGGAAACGTAATGATAAAACGTAGGTTTAAGCTGTGCACGTAAAATAACTATTGGCAGTTCAAAATCGAGAAGAGCAGGCTGGAAAGCCGCTGCCGGGCAAAATTCACTTGAAAGATTACTAATAAAATAAATTCCTAAATATATTTCACCATCTACTAAATTACAGTGGGAATCCTCGCCGGTGCTACGAAGTTTGTACACTGTCGCGGAGATCTTCCTGTGTACGAAAAAAATTGGAGCACATGTGGTTACTCCCCGAAGTGCAATGATGATAGTTCAATCAATCAATCAATCAATCAATCAATCAATCAATACTTGGGCTCAGAAATTGGAAGTGGCAAGTATTTCTTGATATTTTCAGTGAGTTATAAATAACTGACAGTTTTACGTCAATCTGAGAACTCTCTGCTGATGAGATACGATACTTGTCCCACGCTTCAACGACTACCAACTTTGACTCGTCTCATGTTTAGAGACCGGACAATTTTTCAGTCATTATTCATTTCAATGTACGTGAAATCAAGTCCCTAGTCATGTTGGAGACTGACGATAAAACGTAGACTCCATTATCAGTTATATGAGGACTATCATTATAGCACTCCGGACACGTCCATAGGTGCTCTGATCTTCGCCTCAATAAATTATACAGCGTCCAGCGGCCCAACATGCCAGTTCGATGTAGATTAATCAATTTTTGTGTGTGCATATTTGATATATCGTCCTTTTCGGGCTGTATTAATATCGACACCCATCTCAGAGTGATCAGCGAGTGGGATTCACAACCCTGAAACTCCTCTGCTCGGAAAGACTCTCTAAATGCTTTAAGAATGTCATTTTGGTTCCTTACAGCTACTTCTGGTATCGTAACCATGTCAGCCAATCTATCAGCTCGTTCATTACTGCTGACTCCTGTGTATCCAGTGATGAATGTGATTTCTCTTATCCCTGTCTGTATCAGTACCTCCCCCTAGTATCGTCTCACCATTCCTGTTTTGACTTTACGAATCATACGCACGGAGTCACTGAGTATGAAAACACGAGAGGCCAGCACATCCGATTTCTGTGACGCTTTTTATTTACTAAGGTAGCTTCCTAGGCATCTACCCCAGTTGCCTCTCATGACATGCCTTGTAGGTCACAGTGCTACTATTCTTTGTTCCCCTTGCGAGCCCTGGCAACACACGGGCGATGTACTACCACTGAGAGCTTCTTGTGTAAGAAACATTTTTGTAGCACACATGCACAAATCTAAGTGCATTCGTGATGCCCGTATCAATCAGTTAATCAATCACTCAATCAATCAAATGATCCTCAAGATCACTCATACATATTTCAACCTAGTGGATTATTGCCCTCCTTATGGACTTAGGCTTATATCGACCTTCATGCAGTCGCATTGTAAACAACACCAGTCTTAAATTTTAACAGTGATAAATCCATTATGTTCTCTTTGAACTTTATATATAACATAGGATTTAGATAACAGCATATACGAGGCACAGTCGAGGGTCCTTGGCCTGAGCTAGCTCTTCGTATACCATCAACGCAGATAATACGAGGCGCAGTCGAGGGTACTTGGTCTGAGCTAGCTCTTCGTATACCATCAACGCGGATAAACACAACAAGAATCTTTCTTTCCTTCTTTTCTCGAATCCTGTATGCCTCACAGTGTCAGGTCAAGAAGAGATTTCTAAAATGGGCTCTTGTATGCGCTTCGTAGGTAGTCTCTTTCGTCGCCTCTGTTATCTCTGAGGTCCATCTTTTGCGTGGCCGACCTTTGTTTTGTACCCATTGTATCGGAACAGCATTGCTCTTTGAGGTGCACTGTCTGTTGGTAATCTGCTTACGTGGCCGAACCATTTAATTTGTTGTTTCTTGATGAAGTCTAGTACTGATGTTGTACCCACTTTTTCCTGATGCCTTCATATTTCAACCGGTCTCTTCTTGTTACACCCAGCATTCTGCGTAGACACTTAATCTCTGTCGTGACTAGTTTTCTTCTATGATTTGTTGTCAGTGACCAGGTTTAGCAACAAATGATAGAGGGAAACAAGAATAGAGATTAATAATAATAATAATAATTCCTCTCTTACCCTTATACGTTACATGGGGCCTGCAAGTAATTTCTCCATATCGCTCTATCCTAGGAAACTCGCTCAATTTCTTCCACGGTGTTGCGATCGATATTTCATGCCTCTCTTAACAAAGTTAATTTCAGGTTCTCCCTAGGCCGTCCTCTCTTTCTTGAACCCTCTGCATCACACTTCAATTCCTTAGGGGTCTCTGTGGCTTAGTGGTTACGCCATTTGCCTTGTGAGTCGAAGGTCGTGGGTTCGAGTCCGGACCGCGCCATTCTGTTCACGAGTGCAGTTTTTCAGAGACTCTAGGATTGTTTCTGGAACTACGGAGTTCGCGCTTTGTGCAATACTCTCGGCAGGTGGCGTGCCAGTTCTGCGGAGAGGTACTGAGGAGCCGTATGGGATAAAACCCGGTGCAATGAAGTTAATCCTTCGGCATTTTTTACTATTTTGTGTACTTCAATTCCTGCTTTATTATTCTTTGATAATTTCTTCTCAAGGTATGTCCAACATATCTCCATCTTCTTCTTCCTATAACAGCTGTTACTAGTGGTTGACCAGATATTTCTCTGATTTCATCACTTCTCCTGAGTTCTTCCCATTTTATGTTGATATTTTTAGCAAACTTCTATTTTAAATGCATTCAACAAATACTAGAGATTAGATAGTGATAAAATATATGTCGTTACTGTCTGTAGTACCGCTTTTTAGGGCGGTGTAGGACAAGTGGGAAGAGAGTCTGATGAATTTACTGGTCGCATGGCTAGTGCAGTTGCCGCGAGGCTGCTTAGTTTATAATTTTTCATTTACGCCCCTAACAGAAAAATCCTTGAATTGTCTTCTTCTTCGCGTTCATTCTTTACGACCAATTGTAATCATTCTTTGTGATATGTTTAATCTTTGCCAAGAACATGTATACGTTGCACATTGGTTTGGTAGGCCTCTAAACGCATAGACTTCTACATGTTTAGGACATGTGCATCCGATTTCAGTCAAACCTCCTTAGTCGCCTCTTATGACATGCTGGCAGGTAACAGTGGTTCTATTCTTTACACCCCAAATTTGGGCCCCGGTAACGGCGATCTTTGAATTGAACACGGATCTCCAAATGGAGCCGCACTCAAGTTCATTTGTCCAGCTACCCTTCATCTTAGAATTAAATCGGATAACACTGTGACACAAACTCCTTTCCCCCTTTCCTCTCAGAAAACCGTTGCTTCCTTTATCTGATGTCATATTGAACAGGTCATAGATATCAATCAATCAAGTGCCATGACTGCCGGCGTAGGCGATCATGTCTTTCCACAACTCTCTCTGTTTGGTGCATGTAATCAGTTCTGACGTCGATCTTGTGTCGAACCATGATGTCATGCCATCCAACATCTTCTCCCTTTGTCTTCCATGATCTCTCCTTCCCTGAATCTTACCTGTAGTCACCAAATGTTCTAAACCTTCTCTTCGCACTATATGCCGAAGAACCTTGATTGTCGGATTCTTATTCTTTTGATAAGGTTTCTTTGTGTGCAGGCCTGATTTAAAACCTTATCATCTGTCGGGAAACTATCGTTGTATATCCCAGAGCCGACTATAAACTTATGGTCCTTTGGACTCAGATAAGAATTATGGAAAATTCAGACCCCAACTACACCACGTGACCTCGCATTCCAATTTTGTTGTATATAGACGAATTCATTTTAAATCAACACAAAATGCTAAATCGAAGTTATATTATGCAACAAGTTAAGTTTAACAATAAGGAATATCAATATTAGGAATATTTTTCACCAATAAATAACCGTAGACTCACAGAATTGAGTAAAATTGCCAAAAAACTTGCAGTGTTCTATCAAACATCTATATTTCCGGCCCCCTTTTCTGAACTAGGTCAGGAACCCCATTCAGTTGTCTGGCCTAGTTATCTAGAGTTGGCTATGTATATCCTCACTAGATAACAGATCATGTCTCGAAACCAGGCCGTTCATGTTAAAGTGACACAAATAAAGGAGCGACTCACAATAATAACCTCATAACCATTACATAAATAATGTATTAAAACTAATCCTACAATTATCAAATCAGTTGATCACGAAATTATCGATAAGAGCTGTACATAACATTAGCTACATGTGTTATCCGTCCGCAGGTAATATATAACAATGTATTGGTTTTTACTGATATAAAATAGTAGATGTATTTCGTGTTACTTTATATTACTATAAGTTTCATTCCTTATTCGATCCGTTTTTGTTGTGTAATTTAGACGTTGACGTATTTTTGTTGTGTAATTTAGACGTTGGCGTATTTTTGTTGTGTAATTTAGACGTTGGCGTATTTTTGTTGTGTAATTTAGACGTTGACGTATTTTTGTTGTGTAATTTAGACGTTGACGTATTTTTGTTGCGTAATTTAGACGTTGACGTATTTTTGTTGTGTAATTTAGACGTTGACGTATTTTGTTGTGTAATTTAGACGTTGACGTATTTTTGTTGTGTAATTTAGACGTTGACGTATTTTTGTTGTGTAATTTAGACGTTGACGTATTTTGTTGTGTAATTTAGACGTTGACGTATTTTTGTTGTGTAATTTAGACGTTGACGTATTTTTGTTGTGTAATTTAGACGTTGGCGTATTTTTGTTGTGTAATTTAGACGTTGGCGTATTTTTGTTGTGTAATTTAGACGTATTTTGTGCATATCTTCTTCTTCTTCGAATGCTCCAAATCCACCACTTGTTAACCACTCCGTGTGATTTGTATGTGATCTGAGCCTAAGATCAGTTATGCGTCTACAAGTAGGCCAGCACATCCGATTTCTGTGATGCTTTTTATTTACTAGGGTAGCTTCCTTAGGTTCTACATCAGTTGCCTCTTACGACATGTATTGTAGGTCGCAGTGGTACTATTCTTAGCTTCACTTGCGGGGCCCGGCACCACATGGGCGATTTTGTGTATATAAAAAGACGTGAAGGATTGGGAAAGACTATCAAGGAGATGATGGATTCAGAATGTAACTGATAATTTGAGCATGATGATTGCGGAGGCGGAACATCTGGCCTATGTGAGAGAGAAAAATTGGAGAGATCGTTAGGCTAACAACAAAGTTGATGGACAACTTAGAGATAAAACATGAACGGCTGTCAAAAAGGCAGAAATTTCCCTGCAGTGGACTGCATCTCATTGTGAGATGGATAGCCAGATTGTTCTTTCTTTCTGTCAGGGCTCTTCCACCTTGATCTTAGAGATTGTGTGATTTTCTGACTTTATCCCACTCTCTGGTTGCCATACTTTTTTCTGCACATGCATCTGCAACCTCAGGTGTCCACCATGGTGGTTGCTAGGTAGAAGTTCTCTTTTCTCAGGTGTCCACCATGATGGTTGCTCGGTAGAAGTTCTTTTTTTCTCAGGTGTCCACCATGCTGGTTGCTCTGTAGAAGTTCTTTTTTTAACTGGTGTACAATGTACACCTTTTAGTCTCAACTGACTGATGACATTATTATTATTATTATTATTATTATTATTATTATTATTATTATTATTATTATTATTATTATTATTATTATTATTATTATTATTATTATTATTATATTAACCTTTTCACTCCGTATTATACGGGCTGGACTCAAATGAGGTCGACATCTGACGGACTGGGCTCAAATCAGGTCGACATCTGATGAACTCGAATGAAGTCGATACCGGACGGACGACTCAAACGAGATCGTCACCTGACGTACTGGACTCAAATGAGAATGTCATCTGACGGAATGGTAACAGTGGTTCTATTCTTTACACCCCAATTTGGGCCTCGGTAACCACTCGGGCGTTACTATTAACTGATAATCTTTCTTAGATTATTGAGATCTGGTTTTATAAGGGTTTGGTAGAACACTGTAATGTTTTCTGAAAGTGTACTCAATTCAACGAGTCCATGGCTATTTAATGTTGACAAATATTCATAATACTGATATTCATTAATGTTAAACTTAATTTGTAACATCATATAACCTTGAATTATTATGTTATGTTGTTTTTTAAATTAGTTTGTTTTTATCTAACAATGCTGGAATACGAGGTCACGAGACGGTTGTGGTATGATTTCCTACTTTTACCTGAGCCCTCCAGCCTTATGTTATCGTAGGCTACGACCACTTAGACACAATCGCGTTATCACAAATGGGTTATTATTAATCTTTCATATATTTGCACGGATATCAGTTGTATATATTTAAATATATAAGTATATCACACATGCACACAAGCACGTGCAAGCACGTACAAATATACACACACACAGGCAAACATTCATTCGATATCCACTCTATGTTTTCCATATCAATATTTTAACTCAATTTACTAATTTTTGTTGAACATATAACCCAATATTGACATTATGGATAAGAATCAGTAACAATACATAAACATACAGGAAAATCTATAAAGACCGTAGAGATGTAGTTTTACAGTGCAATGCTGGTTTTTGCAGTACAGTGCTGGTTTTACAGCGCAATGCAGGTTTTACATTGCAATGCTAGTTTCACAGTGCAATGTTGATTTTACAATGCAATGCTGGTTTACAGCACAATGCTGGTTTTACAGTGCAATATTGGGTTTACAGTACAATATTGTGTTACAGAACAGTGCTGGTTTTAATGTACAGTGTTGGTTTCACAGTGCAGTGTTTGTTTTACAGTAAAGTTCTGGTTTTACAATACAGCTCTGGGTTTACAATACAGCTCTGGGTTTACAATACAGCCTGGGTTTAAAATACAATGCTGGTTTTACAATATTTTACAATACAATGATTGTTTTAAAATAGAATGCTGGTTTTAAAATAGAATGCTGGTTTTAAAATAGAATGTTGGTTTTAAAATAGAGTTTGACATTACAATGCTAAGAATCACATGGGTGCTAAAATGACTAATATTGCTGCGCTGAAAGATGTCAAAACACATACAAAACTCATCAAAATAAAAAGGCAACCAGCATTTTTCGGGCATATAATGAGACATGGAGGTTTAGATCGCTTTGTGACATCCGGCAAGCTTGTAGTTTAACCTTGTGTATCTCTTACATGACAGGTCACTTCCATGATGACCAGTAACTGTAAACACAACAATGAAACTTTGAAGAATTTACTTCCTGGTGATCTAATTGAGTTCATTCGAAACGGGGATTCTTATTGGGCTGTCTACATTGGTATGAAGTAATTTGGTATCTATATGTGTGTGTGTATGACGGTAAGAGATCTTCTTCTTGACCTTTCAACTCCCAACGGATCACAGGTCTTCTTCTTCTTCTTCTTCTAACGCTTCACGTCGACCACTTGTTATCCACTCTTTGTGATTTGTATGTGATTCGAGCCTAAGAGCGATTGTACGTTCTTCCAATTATGCTCCTACAAGTAGACCAGCACATCCGATTTCTGCAGTGCTTTTTATTTACTAGAGTAGCTTCCCTAGGCACCTCTTACGACATGCATTGTAGATCGCAGTGTTACTATTCTTTGCTCCTCTTAATGACCCTTGCAATACACGGGCGTCAGGTCTTCAACAAACTTCTTCCAGCCCTTCCTCTCTCTCTTGCCCTCCCTTCCAATTCTTTCCAGGTTTTGTCTATCCTTTTAATATCAATCTCCAGCTAACATTTCTAGGTATTTCTAGATCATCCACTAGTCCTCTTATCATGCGGTTTCTGAAACAGGGCCTGTCTTGCAATGATTTTCAACCGGTCTTCTCAATGTATATTCTATTCGTCGCCAACGTCTCTTCCGTAGCTCTTTGTCCATTGGTATCTGCTTAGTTCCTTCTCTAAGTTCCTCGTTCGTAATCTTATCATACTATTAAGTCCTCTATTTTAGTTGAAATCGGATGCACTTGTCCTAAACATGTAAAAGGCAATGCGTTTAGGGGCCTACCAATCCAATGTGCAACGTATACACGTTCTTGGCAAAATCAAACATATCACAAAGAGTGATTAAAATTGGTCGTAAAGAACGAACGCAAGGAAGAAGAATTTCTTCTATGTGTGTATTTATCTAGATATGATGTAACTATATTTATGTGTGTGTATGTGTTTATTGTGGTTTGAATAATATGTTAACATACATGTGTGTGTGTGTTCGTGTGTTTTTACTGTTAACGATAATTACTAAGTAGACGTCAACCAACATAGATATAAGAGTGAACCATGAGTTTTTTGGAATATATATTTAAGGAGCTAGTCACAAGAGAGATGAAGTATCTAAACAGAATGCTGGAAGTATCAAGAAGAGATCTGTTTAGAAATGAAGACATCATGAAAAAAGTGGGCCCAACGTCAGTACTGAACTTCGTTAAGAAAAAGCAAATTAAATGGTTCGACTACATGAACAAATTACCAAATAAGCAGTGCGCCTCAGTGACTACAATAGAGTGAATATAAAACAAAAGCCGTCCACGCAAAATTTGGATCTCAGAGATAACAGAGACGACGAAAAATATGGTTTACAAAGCCCGTTCTATAAATCTCTTCTTACAGTGACGCTGTGAGGCAAGACAGGACTAAAGAAAACGAAAAAATAAATAATTTTGCACTTATATAAGGTCTATCACCATAGCACTCCGGACCTATCCATAGATTCTCCGAACCCCGTCTCACTAAATCCAGCAGCGTCCAGCGACCCAACACCCAGTTCGATGTTGATTAATCAATCTCTTTGCATATTTAGTATGTCGTTTTTTTCAGGCTGCACCAATATTGACACCCATCTCTTTCAATCTGGTCAGCGAGTGGGGTTCACAGCCCTGAAACTCCTCTGTTCGGAAAGACTCTCTCAATGCATGAAGAATGTCATCATAGCACTCCGGACCTGTCCATAGATTCTCCAGAACCCTGTCTCACAAATCCAGTAGTGTCCAGCGGCCCAACACTCCAGTTCGATGTTGATTAATTAATCTATTTTCATATTTGGTATATTGTTCTTTTCGGGATGCACCAATATCGACAACCATCTCTCTCAATCTGGTCAGCGAGTGGTATTCACAACCTCAAGCTTCATCTTTTGGAAAGACTCAATGCATTTAAAATGTCATGTCGATCCAATAACTATTTATCCTATCCTCATCACCAAGTAACTTGTCTTAAGCAGAACTATGCCACTCTTACAGTCCTTCAGAATTTATCTTCTCTCTCATAGCCTTTACAGTCGTCATGCTTCCTCTTCTTCTTTTTCTTGTTCACCCGCTATGAATTCAGGTGCAGTCAGGGCAACTAGTACACCGCTTCTGACTGATTTTTGCGTGAAGGCTTGCTTTCCTTATCAGTGTCCCTTCAGTGTTATTCAGGCGAGCCTTCTCCGACTTTATAGGTAGTCGTCATGCTCAAATCATTAGATATATATTCAATCCATCTTCTCCGTGGTCTTCCTCTTCTCCTCTTTGCAGGTATGCCTCCTTCCATAATGGTTTCTCAAGCCCTTTGTGTCTATTTATACGTCCAGGATGTTTAAAGTTTCTCATTTTTATTTGTAGCATTAGCCAGTTTTCTTTTATTTTGTTGAGTACTTTCTGTACATATCTATTTGTTCTCTTCTCTGTCCATGCTGTACGGAGGACTCTTCTGTAACATTTATATTCAAAATCATATATATATTTTTCCACTGCCTTGTTAAATGTCCATGCTGTACGGAGGACTCTTCTGTAACATTTATATTCAAAATCATATATATATTTTTCCACTGCCTTGTTAAATGTCCATGCTTCCCACCCATACATATCTTATCCTACAGAAGATACAATGGTGGCTCATCTTACCAACGTGGATTCTACAAGGTACTTGTCACATCATCCTTTTGCAGTTTCTGGCGTCAAACTGGAAGGACGAGAGGTTCGCATTGAGAATTTCTGGAGAGTTATAGGAGACAATTATGCAAAGAAAAATAACAGTTACGATAAAAAGCACAGGTATAAATAAGGTATATTAATCAGGTAATTTTGATTGCAAATTTGTTTGATATACATCTTCTTCTTCTTCTTCGAACGCTCCATATCGACCACTTGTTAACCATTCTATGTGATTTGTGTGTGATCTGAGACTAAGAGCGATTGTACATTGCCCCAGTTATGCGCCTACAAATAGGCCAGCACATCCAATTTCTGCAATACTTTTTATTTACTAGGGTAGCTTCCCTAGGTCCTACATCAGTTGTCTCTTACGACATGCCTTGTAGGTCGCAGTGGTACTATTCTTAGCTTCCTTGGGGGCCCGGCACCACATAGGCGGTTTGGTATACGAAACTTCTTCTTTGAAGCATAGAAAAGTAGAAAGTATGTTAAGAGCAATTGGAGGAAGATTTGTTAGAAGATAACTTGTGTATACCTGGGATGATAAGATTACCTTCTTCTTTTTCTTTTGTCGTCACAATGTTACTGGGTTGTTGCCCAGTGTCGTGATTTTATGTTTTTGTCTTGTACTGTTCTGGTTTCTTGGGGCTTGGGTGATTATTTTTTCTCTTTGACAGAATTCTGCAATGTCATCTAACCATCTTTTGTGTGGTCTTCCTCTCGCCTTCTTTCTTGATTTTCTGTTGTAGAGGACTATATATACTGTGGAGTTTTGATGCATTCTTATTAAGTGGCCAAATCACATCATTCTTTGTTTCTCAGTGTAATTCAAGCAAGGTTCTGTGTCGTCTTTGCTTGAAACGGGATGTTGTATAATAACAGCTTATCATGTGAGAAAGATTATTTCCTATGCGAAATATAATGAACATAAATTGGAACGAATTTAGGAGAAGGGATGAAATCAGAGATATGTCTGGTTAACCACAAATGCAACTGTTATAAAAAGGAGACGACAGAGATATGTTGGGCATACCTTAAGAAAAAATTCTCAAAAAATAAAAAAGCGAGCATTAAAGTGGAGGTAAAGTATTCAAGAAAGAGAGGACGCACTGAAACGGATTTTCATGAGAGAAGCAAGAAATATCGGACTGAATTCCATGGAAAATATTGAGCTAGTTGTCCAAGACAGAGCAGAAAGATTACTTTTAGGTCATATGTCACGTATAACTTTGCGAGAGGAGTGTATATATATACATACACATATAAATGTTCGTTGAGGATCTTCGCTTTAGACCATAGATTCCTAAACTTTTCGCCCACGCCCACTTTGCCCAACATAAAATTTGTAACGCCTCCTCCACATTATAACAGTTTGCCACGCCCCTCCCACATATATACATACTCTATTTCTCTTTGACATAGAAAATTGATATATATTTCTGTAATACATGATCAATTTTTAAATGATTATATGCATGAAATAGAAAATTGATGAAAAAATGGATCGTGTAAGATGGACATAAGATGAATTAAAATGCAGAATTCAAATTTTCAATGATTATTCAATCGCAAAATCACGAAAATAATTTATTTGAAAATATTTATTATTAATTTCTTCTATAAGGAGCCACCGACCCCTAATCGCATGAACACCCACCAAATTCTTCTCAACCCATGATTGCCCCCCTAGAACGTTCCAGCGTCTACTGGTGGATGGGGGAGGGGTACTGCCACATTTTTGGAAACGCTGCTTTAGACGAAGCTGAAATTTTTATTAGTCTTAATTCCATGTATCATTATTTTTATTTCTCCCAACAGACCCCTACCTATTGATCAGATTCTAACAAATGCCAGAAATAGACGAGGACCAATTGATGATAGTATTGCTCTTTCCAGTTCTGTAAACTTCGCTAAATGGTGTCGATATGGTATTGAGGAGAGTAATGAGGCAAGTTAGTTTACTTTATACTCAACACTATTCTAGAAACACTGTAGAAATGTATAGTGTGTTTATAAAGTCACTGTGCAGTGAAATAAATTCACGCCCGGTTGAGACTACATCACGAGAAATGATGCAAAAATTTTTAAGACGCCTAAAAATGTGTAACATAGATTGTTATTATTTATCTAGATACTACTGCTCTTGGCTGGCTTGTATTCAGTAAAGTGAATGTAAACACGACTTGTGAGTCTGGAAATTTCAGCACATATTGTCGAATTACTGCTTCAGTATATTTGCCATTATTTCCACCAAAAATACCCTGTTTTTAACGGGTTTTTCGATCCAGAAGCACTTGAGCTTTCAGCCTTTCGGCTCGGTGCCATGGACATCGTAACCCTTCGGTTCGGTGCCACGACACCGTAAATCTGGGAATCTGTTTCTTTCTGCCATCCCGTGAATTTAACCCGCACACACAGAGGGATAGTCACCCGTAGTCCAACGCGCTACGAACACGCTGGGCAGGCGTGCGTTTTCAATGGTTAACACCATTTTCTTTCAGAGATCACATTATAAATATAGCAACGGCTTGTTGTGTACTATTGCACACAGGATTATGGAACTCAGAATATCAGAACGTAAATTTCCATCTGTAACTGATATAACTGATGGTTTGAACTGACTAGTGCAGAGCAGGATATCTGGCCTATAAGAAGAAATTCAAATAAGGACATGTGGAGGTAAAGTTCTAGAAGGGACACGAACGTTTTGATGATGATGAAGAAATTTATCATTCGGACTGAATTCATGGAAAATATTTTTTCAAAAATTAATCTGCACGATCTTTGAATCTATATACATAACTTATATAGTTGTTGGTGCTATAATTGCCATGAGATTCGACAACTTTAACGACTGAACTATGTAACGCCTCTCACGAATAAAGTTTGAGTCTCAATATATAATACTCTATTTCTTGAATAGAAAATTGATATATATGCTGATAAACTAGCAATGTTTAAAGTTGTAATGCTATCGAATAGAAACTGCAGTAAAACATGATGTAGTGTAAGATACGTATAAGATGAATATGCAGAATCAAATGTTTATATGATATCAATGAAGATCGCAAAAAATTTTGAATAGTTTATTTTAAGTATATCTATAAGGAAGACTAGCAGCAAAACTCTAATAGAGTTGCTGAAGTTATCATATGGGAGGAGCACTTGAAAACTGATGCTTTAGACGAAGTAAATGTTGATGGTAAACCATGTAATATGTTTATCCCAAAGATCATATATTGGAAGACTGCAGTAGAAACCATGAGATAGTTTATTGCCGTATTCGATATAGGAAGACTCGCAAATGGTGCAAGGCTATTGAAAGTTAAGTAAGGTTAGTCTATATGCAAGACTGCATTCAAAACATGTAGATGTTAGTTGTAAAAGTACTCGAATAAATTCACGCCTGATGTTGTGACATCACGAAAATGAGATGAGACGCAAAACTGTGAATAGTTTAGTTGTAATTATCGATATAAACTGCTACTTGTGTTTATTCAGATAGTCATATAAAAGACTGTGAGTCTAATTTAGCTTATTGTCAGATTATCGAGTATATTGCATATTTCCAAAAACTGTAGTTTAGGGTGTTCGATTCGAAGACTGCAGCTTCAACTATTGTTGTAGCATGACATCGAACTTCGGTTAAGTGCAGTAAACCTGAAACTGGGAATTGTAGTTTCACATCCGTGGAATTGACTGCAGCAAACATGAGATAGTTAATTGAAGTCAATCGACTATGAACACGCTGGCAGAAAGCTTCAATGAATACTATTTTGTCAGTATCACCGAATATAAGGAGATGCAGTAAACTATGCAATAGTTAGTGAACAGAATATCGAATAATTTCACTGGAGACTGATATAACTGATGGTAATAGATTTCAAGTGCAGATATCAATTAGGAAGACTGCAGAAATTGAACTAGTTGGTGAGTTGCTAGACATATGCTATTTGATGAGATGATGAAATTCATGAATAGTTATAATTACTAAAATATTTTCGAAATTAATGCAAGACTTTATAAACCTTATATAGTTTAGTTGCAAGTATTCGATATAGAAGTGCATAGACTATGGAATGAGTTGTTGAAGGATATCGATATAATGAAGATGCAGTAAAACCATGAATAGTTTAGTTGCAAGTATATCTGATATAAGGAAGACTGCAGTAAACTATGAATAGTTTAGTTGCAAGTATATCGATATAAGGGAAGACTGCAGTAAAAATATGAATAGTTTAGTTGAGTATATCGAATATAAGGAAGACTGCAGTAAAACTATGAATAGTTTAGTTGAAGTATATCGATATAAGGAAGACTGCAGCTAAAACTATGAATAGTTTAGTTGCAAGTATATCGATATAAGGGAAGACTGCAGTAAAACTATGTAGCAATGGCTAAGCACGTAAAAACAAAGTACTGTAGTTTTGCAAAATACACAAAACAATAACATTACACAGCAACGTTTCGACCAAAAAGACTTTATCAAGCAAAGGATACATCAGAAGGGAAAAAATTTATTTATTAAATGGCAAGTATAACTACATTTAGATAATAAATCCCTAACTTAATAGTTAGTCTCAAATTCTCAAATGTTCAAGATGCTAGTAACTAGCTCAATCTTTTTTATGGAATTCAGCCCGATATTTCTTGTTTCTCTCAGGAAAATCAGTTTCAGTGCGTCCTCTCTTTATTAGGGATAGAAAATAGAAAATTATTAGTGATTTATTGTCTAATTGTAGTTATGTCTGCCGTTTAAGAAGTTTCTTTCCTTCTGATGTATCCTTTGTTTTATAAAGGCCTTTTGGTCGAAACGTCGTTGTGAAGTTGATGTATTGTTTTTGTACTTTGCAAAACTCACAGTTCTTTGTTTTTCGTGTTCTATAGTTCATAGTTCATAAGTACGGTTCCAACTTCACTGCAACGGGTCACCCCATAATTGCTCCGTTCCTGTGCCAATGAAAATCACACGAAATGCTAACAACTGTAAAATGTCTCCTGTGTGAACTAATTCCAGAATGAAACAGCCGCGTACCGCCAAAGAAAGAAACCTGCACCGCGTAGAATGCATATGGCCGTCGCTAATGTAGCAACACAAAACTGTTCATCCCTTGAATTGCAATTCTTGTCGAAGGAACATCAATCACGACAAAATCCAGCTTTCTGCACCCGCAGTATAACTGCATACGGCAGATGGAGCTTGTTCGTCCTAACCGCTGTCCGCCATTTTCTGATTACACACAACAAACGCACGGTGGACACAGCAAAAACATTCCATGTAACATTCATAGCTCACAGCGTTGCTCAAGCACTAACTCAGTAGCTCGGCAAACGAAACCGAAAATACCCGACCAAACATGGCGGAATGCCTCTTTGCCATCAAAGTCGTGTTCAGAATCAAACAGTTCTGAACTCTGAATGGCCCTCCCTATTCCGTCAATGCTGGCCAGATTTTCTCGTGTTTCGCAGTTGTAAGTCTAGAAAATAAAACTAGAAAAACTGTAGAGACAAATAGCTCAGTTACAAGTTGCAAGTTGTTGTATCTGATTCTTGTATGCTTCGGAAGATCTAAAATGGCAGATTTCAGTATGAGTGCATATCGTCTGTTGAAGTGTCTAACTTTCAGAGGCTTACGCTGGTCTGCTGTCCTGAGCATGCGGGTGTTTGCGGCAATGAGAGAGCGGATATTCTTGCATCAACAGCAGTGATTGCTGGGGACTTGAAGATGATAAGGGGTATGTTCTTCGGTCTATTCAGGACTGTCTGTTGGATAAAGCGGTAAAATATATATTGAATCAATCGCGATTTAAAGAGTTTGGAGTTGACTGCTATACAGATAGAACTGGAGACCTGAAGGCAGAGTGAGGAGTGTGTTTACCAGCGAGCCACGGCAACCATCAGCATGCATACACTTCGACATCTGTTGAGGAAGACTGTGCGCCTATTGTCCTCATGAGTGCATTGAAGTAGAATGAGTAACCAATAACCAGTAACCAATAACCAGTAACCAATAACCAAAAATGAATACATAAGACGATTTTAGGATGCCCGAATTGTATTTGCGAAGGGAAATAACCTCAATATTAACAAAATGATTTTTTGAGCTACTTCCCTTACTGTGAAAAAAAAACGCTGATACATTCGTTTCTAACAAGCCAGTTTCATATGCTTCTTCTTCTTCGAGAGCTCCATATCGAATACTTGTTAATCACTCTGTGTGACGTGTAAGTGATCTGAGTATAAGAGCGATTGTACGTTGTGGCAGTTGTGCGCCTACAAGTAGGACAGCACCTCCGATTTCTGCGATGCTTTTTATTTACTAGAGTAGCTTCCTAGGTCCTACATCAGTTGCCTCTACCTTGTAGGTCGCAGTGGTACTATTCTCCGCTTCCTTACGGACTCCGGTACCACAGCGCGAAGTTTCATATGCAAAATTCCAGGTACGAAGTCCTCACAGTACAAAGATTCCAAACGTCAACATCCTGTTCCATAAGGCCCAGATGAGATGGCCCGGTCACGTTGCAGGTATGAAGAATTTGCATGTATGCCCTATGTAACGTATAACAGTACGAGAGGAATTATTATCATTATTAGTATTATTAAGTATCATATTATACCTATCTGTTTCAACAGGTGAGCTCTCCTGTAATGGTTATAGCAGCTGTGTTGGTTATTGTCGCTATTCTACTATTGAAATTAAGATTCAGATCATGGTAACGCAATTCTAATGACATTAAAAGAAAGTATCACATATTCAACAGAAGAAAGATATGAACTAGTTCTCTTCCACATTTACTTATTTAATAGAAGTGTTGAAGTGTGGAGGAATGTAGTGATCTTGTGTGTGTGCTTGAACTTCTGATACGTGCAATTCTGAAATTTGATTTTTTTTGTTCGCCAGCTATGGATTTAGGAGTAATAATGAAGCCTAATATTGTGCCCACGACTTTTTTACGTGAAGGCTCGCTTTCATTATCACCAACGTACCTTTTTCTTATATGTTATGTTTGTTGGCGTGCATGCTCTGATATGAAGTAAAATCGTTGTATATCCTTTACAGGATGTAGCATCAACCACATTAAAGAGTCGTTGATTTTCTAGTCACTGATATACATTCAGTAGTTTGCCATTAGAAGACAGAAGTTATGATAATGTCGAAAAAGCAGATTTTGGCAAAATGCATCATCACAGTAAATGGGACTGATCTAAGACAAGTGCAGCAATTTAAATATCTCGGAGTCCTGGTAACATCAGATGGCAGATACCGATCAGAAATAAAGAGCAGAATAAGACAAGCGAAAACATCATTCCTGAAAATGAGAAGCATTATCTGCAACAAGTCCATGTCAATCCCGATCAGAATGTGAGTTATTCAGTGCTACATAGAACCAATACTGACATACAGAATGCGAGTTATTCAGTGCTACATAGAACCAATACTGACATACAGAATGCTTTCAAATGCACATAAACCAATACCCGACATACAGAATGCAGATTAGTCAGTGCAACATAGAAAGCCAAAACATCATCGAAATGAGAAGCATTATTCAGTCCATAGAACCCTGAATCAGAATGGAGTTATTTAGTGCTACATAGAACCAATACTACATACGGATGCGAGTCATAGACAATGAACACACAGATCGAAAAATCTTTGAGGGCCACAGAAATGTGGTTTTATAGAAGAATGATGAGAATCCCATGGACTGCTAAAATGACTAATGTTGAGGTGCTGAATGAGATCAAGACACAGAGAAAGCTTATCATCAATATAAGAAAGAGGCAGTCATCATTTTTCGGGCATGTGAGATGAGGTTTAGAACACATTGTGATAACCGGTAAAATCGAGGGTAGACGAGACAGAGGAAGACAGAGAGAGAAAATGTGGATGCCTAACTTCATGGCACGGTAGAGCGTCAACATCTGAGTTGATAAACAAACACCAACGACAGAGATTTGTGGAGATCCATGATCGCCTACACCAGCCGGCACGGCACCTGATGATGATGATGATGAGTTTGCCATTGCTTTCTGAACGGTGAGGTCTATTTTTACCTTTGTAAAATCCCACGGAAACGAATTTCCTTCCAAATTGAGTGCCGCGAAGTTTGAACAAGGTACTCTTGTGTTGTGACCGAGCTCACTACTGCTTAAGCTACAGACGCCCAGGTATAGTCACACACAAAAGACGTACTTCTGGTGAGAAGTCGTGCCTCGGCATAAAGCAATTTAAACACATTCATAACAAAACAAAACTTTAAAGTGGGGCTTTCGTAGCGAAGAAGTCTGATGCTTAATGCCACTGGGTTTTAGACCTCATCAGGCTCGAAGGCTCCTCTCCGCAGAAATGGCACGCCACCTGCTGAAAGAATTGCACAAAGCACGAACTCGGTAGCTCCAGCAACAATCTTAGGGTTTCTGGAAAAACTGCACTCGTGAACAGAAGGAGCGGTCCGGATTCGAACCACGACCTTCGACTCGCAAGGCAAAGGGCTTAACCACTCAGCCACAGAGACTCCCAAACATTAAATGATTTTATTTTACGTTAGTTGTTAAGTAAATGGTTTTCTGTGTGCATGATTCGTTTGTCCATTCCCCGATAAAGATCACTTAGTCGAAATAATGTGTATACAATAACTAGTTATTTGAGATTCTATGTGACTAAATGGTTACGTCCTTGCCTTGAGAGTGGAAGGTAGTGGATTCGGATCCGGACCTCGCCGTTCTTTCAAGAGTGCATTTTTTTCAGAGACCACAAGGTTTGCTGCGGGAGCTACGGCGTTCGTGCTGTGTGCAATACTCTTGGTAGGTGGCATGTCATTTCTGCGGAGAGAGGCCGAGCCATATGGGGTAAAACCCGATGCAATGAAGTCAATCCTTCGGCTTTAAAACCCTTTAAACTAGTTATTGCCCACATATATTTTTTTCATTATTTCATTTTAGCACAGTTCAGCTAATATTTAAAAGATTAAACAAGAGAAATATGGAAAAATATGAGAATAGTGAAATTGTAATACAAAAATAAAATACATATAATTATAGAAAACAAAATAATGACAACAGATAAAACGAACATGACAAAATATATTTTTATCAACAGAGAGAAAGTAGAAAATGTGAACAGTTTTGAATATCTTGGTTCACTACTAACAACAGATGGAAATGGGATGAAGGAAATTAAAAGAAGAACAAACATGGTTTTACAAAATAATTAAACAACTAAAAAACAGTATGGAACGGAACTGATAAGAAAACAAAGATACGAATACTAAGAGCATGCATATTCCCAGTGGCAACGTATGGGTGTGAAGCATGGACATTTAATAAAGCAGTGGAAAACATATATGTGCTTTTGAATATAAGTGTTACAGAAGATTCCTCTGTATATCATGGGCAGAGAAGAGAACAAATAGATCTATATAGAAGGAACTCAAAATAGTGCTCTATAGTTCTGTATAGTTCTATCTATACAGAAGAACTCAAAATCAAAGAAAACTGGCTGATGCTACAAATAAGAAAGAGAAAATTGAGATATTTTGACATATAAAAAGACATGAAGGGCTGGAGAAGACCATAATGGAAGGAGGCATACTGGCAAAGAGAAAAGAGAAAGACCCGAAGAAGATAGATCCAGAATGTAACTGATGATTTAAACATGACGACTGCAGAGGCAGAACCTCTGACCTATGAGAAAGTCCGGAGGACTGTTGGTGTGGCAAAGTTCTGCTCAGGACAAGCTATTTGATGATGGTGATGATGACTGCAATTTCAACATGGGGCCCCCGTCTCTACAGATATTAGTCAGATGCGTCACAATATATATATTTTTTTTTTTTTTTTCCGATCCAGAAGCACTTGAGCTTTTCAGTTTTTCGGCTCGGTGCCATGGACATCGTAACCTTCGGTTCGGTGCCACGAACACCGTAAATCTGGGAAATCTGTGGCTTTTTCTGCCATCCATCGGAATTGAACCCGTACACACAGAGGATAGTCACCGAAGTCCAACGCGCTACGAACACGCTGGAGACGGCCGTCACAATATATAAAAACATTGGATAGCACAGGTCTATAATATATAAAAACATTGGATAGCACAGGTCTATAATATATAAAAACATTAGATAGCACAGATATATAATATATAAAAACATTGGATAGCACTGGTCTACAAAATATAAAAACATTGGATAGCACTGGTCTATAATATATAAAAACATTAGATAGTACAGGTCTACAATATATAAAAACATTGGATAGCACTGGTCTAATGAACAAATAATCCGAGTATGATGTTACTTAGCACTTCTCGCGGAAACTACGAGAATGAATGAGATAACGACATCGAGCATGACTATGGAGATCACCGCTGCCTCCATGGATCTCTCAAGGGTGGCTGAGCAACAGGTTACCTATACGATTATCATATCAGAATCGATGAATATGCTTAAAATGATTGAAACTGGAAGTCTATCTATCTATCTATCTATCTATCTATCTATCTATCTATCTATCTATCTATCTATCTATCTATCTATCTATCTATCTATCTATCTATCTATCTATCTATCTATCTATCTATCTATCTATTCTCTAATTCTGTTTGCCTTACAGTGTCAGGTCGAAAAAGGAGACACCTGTAGCGAGCCTCTCTATGCACCTTGTCTTTCTTTCTCTTCTCCAATCCTGATTTGCCTCACATCTTCAGGGTAAGAAGAGTTTTCCTGCACGGTCTTTTGTGTATGCTTCATAAATAATATTTTACGTTGTCTCTGTTATCTTTGAGGTCCACTTTTTGCGTGGGCGGCCGTTTGCTTTGTATTCACTGTAATCTGGAAGTATGCGTGCGTAAAGGGTGGACATCATTCGATCACATCTCAAGAAAATGACTTGGCTGTACACGTCTAGACATGCTGGTGTGCTGGGTAACGAGCATGCTGACTTTCTTGCAAACAATGCCGGCGGAGACCACCAGAAAAGGTTGTCTTTTTAAAATTCACAGAAAAAACTAACAAACATATTGTCACACAATTTGGCCACATGTTGTAAAAGACATTGCATTTGACGATAAACAACGTTTAGTGTATGCACTGTAATTTGTTATTTAAAAAAAAAATTTCTTGAAAATATATTGTACCCCACTTTCAACGCGCAGATGATTTCACAAATATAATAAGCGCAAAGATTGTCAAACTTGCATATGATGTACATATCACCCATAATTATAGCGTGAACCTCCAAAAATGTCTAACTCAATTGGTTTTGTAGATATGGTTTTTGCAATGTAACCCTTCCAAATAAAAAATAATTTCAAATTCGAACAGTAGTATCTCTGCTTATATACAGTTTAGACAAAAGTGGAGGCTCATGCTATAACTATGGGTGATATGTACATCATATGCTAGTTTGGCATTCTTTGCACTTTTTATATTTGTGAAATCCACTGCACGATGAATGGGGGTTTTTAGAATATATTTTCAGGAAATTATTTATTTTTAAATAACAAATTATAGTGTATACACTAAACATTGTTTATCGTCAAATACAATGTCTTTTACAACATGTGGACAAATTGTATGGCAATATGTTTTGTTTTTTTTCTGTGAATTTATAAAAAGATAACCCTTTTTCTGGGTGGGTCTCCCGCCTCAAGCTTGCAGGAGTATGGACAGAGCCGATATCATCAATGCAGTACGCTTTCAATTATCTGACATGGGCAAGTCTCAGACACTGGAACGAGTTCGAGAATTAGGCATTAAGTTTGGACATGCCAGACAGTGTCGTCTTCGTGGTAGAAAGAGAAGAAATAGTAATCAGCTTCTCATTGGTACTGTGAACAAATGGACTTTCGGATGGCTGCTACAGCAGAGGACAGAGCACGAATGGGAATGCCCAATGTGCCATGACGTCGATCGCATAATATAGGGTGTTCAACTTAAAAGCAGCCCATGAATGGAGCTAATCGGGCATATATGTATGGAAATGAGAAGGTTCAGCTATGACGTAGTATAGGTCAAGGTTGTGTGATGGTGTGTAATTGTAGTGCGGAAGGGTCGATGAACAAATGTGACGTAGACAAGCTAGTCAGAACCGGTTTAAATAGTAAATGGAGATGCAATGCGTACCTGGACAATTTCTATTTATCACTGGGGCTGCTTTTAAGTTGAACACCCTGTATAACATAACATAACATAACTTTTCGCTGAAGCTCAAATAGCTGCAAATGAACGTCAATATAGATGGAGACTGCAGAAAAACTATGTAGAATGGCGAAACACGTAATAACAAAGTACTGTAGTTTTACAAAATACAAAAACAATGACAATACACAACAACGTTTCGACCAAAAAGGTCTTTATCAAACAAACGATACAACAAAAGTGACGAATGTCACAGAACACTACATATAGACTTTGACAAAGATATTACAACGGTTAAAAATGAATGGAATATGTAACTAAAACGAATAACGAAATAAATACAGAAAACTAGAAGTGGAAAAAGAAGAGAAACAATAAAAATCAAGTAAATATCTAACTCATATACATATATATATATGGTCTTTTTCGTCTTTACAGACGGTCAATTGGCAAGTGTTTTACTGTGACAACTTCTGAGCTTTCTTTTCTCTTGTCTTTCAGCTCATACATTAGTCTCTTCTCAAAAGACTCTACGCCCTTTCGTAATTTGGCTTTCCACACAACTCTGTCATCAGCTAGTTTTTCCCATGTGTTGGGACCTATAGAAAAGTTTTTCATTGAGGCTTTGCAGACATCTTTATACCTGAGCAGTGGTCTGCCCTGGTGCCTCTTCCCTTCCGAAAGTTCACAGAACATCATTTGTTTTGGTATGCGACAAGTTTCCATTCTTCTCACATGCCCCAACCATCATAGTCGTCCACTGCTGAGCATACCCATGATGGAAGGCAGGTTTGCACGTTGCAGTACTTCAGAGTTGGTTATCTTGTCGTACCACCTGATGTTCATAATTACCATACACATTTAACATATACACATATAAAATATAGAGCAGGAGAAGAGAAAACACTAAGACGCATAGGAATGTAGAGCGTTGAGTCCATGAGAACGCAAGGTACCATATAAAGAAATAAAGCGGTTCTCCAGAGCAAATCGACTACGATCATCAGATGAACATGATCGGATGGCAGTGACCTGGACGTTGCGAGCACCAAAATGGTCAGTTCCATTGAAATGAGTGGCTACAGGGGTCACAGAGCATTGGCGTATGTCGCGCAAGTGTTGGCGAATCGGTCGCTGAGCTCTTGCCTGTCTCGTCAATATATACCTTAGCACACCACACGCAAGTGATAGCGTAGATTATATTTCGGGACTCGCATGTGAAACCATCGTCAATAACAAACGTGGCTAAAGGAAAAGATACAGTAGCGCCTGTATCACATAAGCACACGTATTGCAACGTCGACGGCCACACTGAACAGTGGCAAAATGACTGGATATTGGACTTAAAGCGACTGTGTACCAACATATCCTTAAGACTTCTGCCCCGTCTGTAAGCCACCACAGGATAGTTGAGGAAAACTGAACGCGTCTCAGGATCTGACTTAAGGATAGACATATGACGAAATAAAACATTTTTCACCAGTGAACTATGGAGGTGGAAAGTTAAGATGTTTTACCCTGTCAGAGTTAGCAGTCCTATGCTGGTTGGTAAGGGCCTGTTGGCGAGTAATTTTCTGAACTCGATGCATGGCAGATACAAACAACTTCTCGGGGTATAGGCGCCTGCGAAAGAAATCAAGCATCTCGCGAGCTCTTTCAAGAAAATCATCGTCCTCGCTACAAAGGCGCAAGAACTGTGAGTAGTGTGAGAATGGCAAAGAATCACGACAAGCCTGGGGATGGGAAGAAGTATAAAGGAGAAAACTATGTGCATCAGTAGGCTTATAATATACTGATGTAGTGATAGTGGATAGGTTAAGGGTGATAATAATGTCAAGAAAGTTGACACAAGAAGTGGAGATGTGAGAGGTAACGATATCAGGGTTGAAAACATTAATGAACGCAAAAAGTAAGTTGTTTATACGCAGTTTCCTTATTTGTCTGCACCAGATCGCACCAGCGGAAGTTGAGCATATTACTTTATAGTCTCGTTGACAGCAGGAAACGCCATTGTGGCTGAACAATATCTTTAGAACCCTAAGAATACTCACATCTATAGAGCACAGGTATAAAACTAGTCTGTGAAGTTCAAATAGAATATATATATATATATCATAACTACAATCATACACTTTCCCCAAAGACTATACTGTCCGACTAACTATGTAAGTCAGGAGATATGTACACTTTAATATCGATACAAGGTAAGATTTCAAGCATCCATTCAAACAAGTCAAAAACTTTACAAATAATTAGGGAACACTTTTTCAGCAAATGGAAGAATAACTAACGAAATCCAACATAGATGCAATATAGCAAATAAATCATAGGACAAATTGCACCAATTTTGAAATGCAAGCAAATTTGAAATGCAACCATGAAAGCTAGAAGGCATTGCTTTTCTTTGCGATCGCTATTTTGATGATTATACCATTAGACGAGTTCTTATGATGAAGTCGACTGTTGTCATGAGTTCATCTCTGGTGCCATTTAGTTTTGAATGTAGTGTTGAGTTGTAGGGTCAGCATTCCTTTCTAGGGATGTAGAATGTGCTAATAACTTTTAGTATATTGAATGTGCAACTAACTTTCTGGATTTAGAATCTGCAACTAACTTTCTGGATTTAGAATCTGCAACTTAACTTTAGAAATTAAAATGGGCAACTAAATAGTAGGACTTAGAATATTCTACTAACTTCTAGCAATCAAATTCTGGTATAAATCATGTCTAATCATTGCGCTTTTTCTCTATTTTTGAATATCATCCCCCACCCTCCTTTCAAATCACCAATCTTTCTTTTATACCATCTCCCCTTCATTCTCCCACCATCTCTCCCCCTTCATTCTCCCACCATTCTCCCTCTCTCTCCATTCTCCCATCATCTCTTCCTTCACTTCTCCCACCATTTTCCTTCATTCTCACATCATCTCCTCTCTCATTCTCACATCATCTCTCCTTCATTCTCCCACCATCTCTCTTCATCTCCACCATCTCTCCTTCATTCTCCACCATCTCTCCTTCATTCTCACACCATCTCTCCTTCATTCTCACATCATCTCTCCTTCATTCTCCCACCATCTCTCCTTCACTTCTCACACATCTCCTTTCACTTCTCACCATCTCATCATAAACATGACAGCAATTCGTACTTCATTCCTC